>CAJNOL010000734.1:0-107308 GCA_905250125.1 Rotaria sordida
ATTCATAGAGAAAGAATTAATCTATTAATTTTTAAATAATCTAATAATAAGAAGAGTCTAATATGATAATTCATATTAATGAGATTATTAAATTATCAGAAAGATTAACTTCTTACAAATATTTTGTTTTTGTATATCTGAGATATTAGTAACATAATATTTCTGTATATGTGTTATGTAATGTTTTTTCATTTAATTTATGATAATCGTTACAAAATCTTATCTTCGATGAAGAATTTATAAGAAGAGAAATTAAAAAGACTTGAATTATCAAGAAAAATTCATTTTGATTAATAATAAATTTTTGTTCATTGTCAGTTACATTTGATCAGATTTCAATCAATATAAACGGTTTTCTACTATCAAAAAAAGCATATGTAGATTGTGTATAAGCTATAGATAAATCGAGATTAGAATAGATAATAGTCAAATAAATACGATTAGACTCATTGTTTATTTTAACCACATTCATCTCCACTAACATTCATATTTGGATGATTTCCAGGTGGTATTTCATTATTTGGATTTTTCTTTCGATTTTTTTCACTTAATTTATTAAATAAGGGTTCAGCTTGATTAACTAATTCAGCAACTAATTGATGTGCTCCACCTATTTTAACACCACTATGTGCACAACAAATATTATCAAAAGGCCAATCTTTTAATATATTTTTCATCCAATCACGAAATTCAAATGGAGCATCAACTGTTGGATATAATCCTGGCCCTTTAATTGATGGATGAAATGCCATTGTACCATGTTTAAAACCAATTAATTTAAGTAGAAAACTTGGATGATCACCATAAATAATCGTATCATCAACATGTATAGTATGTGATAAACGATGAAATACAAAAACACTTACAAAATGATTACTTGATTCAGGTAAAGGATTAATAAATTCAGCACCTATACAAAATACAATAAAAAAAATTAATTTTTTATATTAAATATATAACATTTAAAAAATATATTTACCAGCTGGTATTCGCATTTCTACTTCTGGTTCCCATTTTTTTCTTACATTACAATCGTCAAGTGAACCATTCCATGGTATTTGTGTAAATCGTCTTAAATGTCTTGGTGTACCATAATATTCTACATTTGGATATGTTTCATAAAATGTTTGAAATGCTAATGTATGAAATGGATGTACACCAATAACAGCTTGAATATTTTTTCCATTATCTGTTAAACGATTGATTTCATTTCGTATTTGATCATTTAATATAACTGGATTAATAATAAGAAATTTTCCATTATTTAATCGAATTAATGACATATGAGAACCAATATCAATTAGGCCAGCTAACATTTTAAAATTTACTCGTATATTCCAAAAATTTGGTCCAATTTCATATAAGACATTTTTATCAATATGAACGGGATCAGATTTTGTTACTGACATTATAAAATCTAGAAAAATAATAATTCATTTATTTATAGATTTCAAAAAGATATGCTTTATTAATAAATATGTCATATGATGAGAATTTTAAGGCATTAATATGCTTGATTTTATCCTTTTAAAATATTATCGAAAAATAGAAAGATCAAAAATAATTAAATATTTTTTTTTTCTGACATATAGTTGCGTGTCTTCCAGTTCTTTATTGTTTCTAGAGTAGGAATAAGCAAAACTAAGTTAATAGAATTGAATAATTGCTTTTATATTCCAGTCATGTTAAACTTTCTGCATTTGTCAGAAGAAAAAAAAAAACAAATATTTATCTTAATTTTTTTTCCTTCCATAATTTACGACAACGCGAAGAGGACAAAAAAAAAAGATTTGTAAGAATATATTTTATTATAGATCGGCGTGACCTGTCATTGAAACTATCTCGCATGTCGAAAGTTCGAACTCATTAAAAAATAAAAGCAAAGCTACTCAACCATAGAAAATACATTGTCGATAGATTTTTGAATTATATGACAGACTGTAAAATACTCAAGTGATATAGGTTTAATTTGTTGTTCGATGAATATGTAAAACGAAATTGATTGAGTAATTTCATAACAAAGATCTATATATATTTTTTTTTTTCTTTATTATTATGTGTAATTGATTGAAGACTGAACGGAAGTTCTACGGGATGATAATCAAAGTGAATCAGTTGATTCATAGAGAATACATTTATAGTCAAAAATTGCAATATCTTTACTTCAGTTTACTCGAATCGGCTGATTTTTTGGTTGATGGTAGAAATTTATTTAAAGTTTTTTTTTTCTCATAAGGATAGCAGAAATAAATAATATTGTCAAGTTATATTTTTAGCTTCACGAAAGAAATTTGACCAATTGACAAGTAAAGAAAATACATACGAAGTGTTCCATCGATAATTTTCAGTTGTTATCGAAGAGAATAATAATAATAAGTCAAAACGAACTTACAGCTCATTAAGCACTAACTTCCTTACAAAAACCAATGCTCCATATTTGAAAATTCGAAGTTTTGTAATCATATACTTTTAAACTAATTAGTTTTGAAAATTTACCGTCTGTACATACTACACATAAGTTTTTCTTACTTGATGATAACAGATAAAATTACTTTCATGATACCAACCATAAAATTTGATAACAATATTTGCTTATCTTATCCTGATAAAAAAGACTCTGAATAAACTTCTACCCCTAACCAAGAGATCAACACATTTGACTGAAGTGATACGGAGATCTTTCATTTGTTATCGTAGCGCTATTTATCGCTCACTTTGTACACATATCAGAAAAAATGATTCGATTTCAGTTACAATATGTTGACATCTGAGGTTTAAAACCTTCCGCGTTGAAAATTAAACAAAAAACGATGAAATTCCATAACGATCATTATTTAAAATTTACAGAGAGTTCACTTTTGTCATTGAGATGTCAAGGCAAACGAAGTATTGTTTAAATGCGACCACGAACTTTATTATTTAATTCATCACTAACTACGTGTCTTTCTGATAGGAGATGTTTCTTTTCTAATGGCAACACAAACAATTTACGAAGGAATCTCTTCAGGTCATAGATATTACATAGTGCTTTAATCAAAACCCTAAAAGGATTTCAGCTCCTATTAAAATTTAACTAAGCTATCGAATTTTAATCTGAAACTCTGTGCATTAGAGAACTCAAGTAGACTAGTATTCATAAAAAACAAACTCACTAGTTTTCAACGATGTCTTCGAGATATAAAGCTTTCTAATAATATAAATAATGTATTCGCGATGAAATCGTTCTCAATCTCCCATAATCAATATTTGTCTCTTAATCCCATCAAACATAAGCTTATCATCGGCAATTACACTTTTCTTTTTCCTTTACACTCATAAAAAAGTCTATGCAAAAAGTTCTGTTTCATAATACTGATTGATATTTATTATTCAAGAAAAAAAAAACCAAAATCAAACACACGTATACTTTTCATACGCTCGCTCTAACGCTATGAGCTGACTGACAGCAGAGCAAAAAAAAAGAAGAAGAGATTAATCAAGAGTAAAAAAGAAAACGATTATAACAAGTCTTTACACAGACGTACAAAACGAATAAAGCACCCACTGTTCAAAATTCAATATATGTATGTATGTATGTATGTATGTTTATATGTGTGTGGTTCTGATTTTTATATGTTGTGTAAAAGACCAAGAAGACAGCACGAGAGAAAAAAAAATAAATAATGAAAAATGAAATAAAAGTAAAAAGAAAAGAAAGAAAGAAACCTGTATTGATGACACGACAATTAACAAAATGAAACAGAATAATAACGAATGAATCAAATTTCTGCATACAATATAGTTCATTATTTTTTTTTTTTTCTATAAGTAGATAAATGACTTTTGTATCTCAAATCATAATACAAGCCTGACTAATGGACGTATAAATGATTAAGATAAACTATTAAAAATGAGAATTAAAAAAAAGAAAAAAGACAAAAAAAAAGAGCGTGCGTGCGCGCGCCCGAGAGAGAAAAATGTCTAATGTTTCTTCAATGTTTGTCCAACATAATAATTTCCATTTTGATAACCACCTTGTCCAATACCTTGTTGTGTTTTCAAACAAACCGTACAACGACTTATTTTATTTCTATGATTACCAGATTTTAATGTTTCTTGTCGTGGGATTTCAAATTGATTATTTTGATCAATAACAGTCATCCAATAACTAAATTTATTTGCATAATACATACAATTACCATCTGTTCCTGAACATTCAATAAATGGTGTTGCACGAAAATCTTCAAGACATGAACCAGGACTTGATAGTGATTGACCACCACCTTGTGCACCACGACCAAGGTGCTAAAAAAAAAAGAAAACAAACTCTTTTTCTCACATATCAAGATATTTTTCTGTACTACTAAAAAAAAACAGATAGCACTTAATATTCTTATATAATATGGAAAAAAAAAAATTTTTTTATTTCTTTTCTTTTTCACATACCATTACAAAACTATAACCTTGCCATAGGATATTCCAACCGTTTGGACATGGTGGTGGTGTCATTGATAAACTATGGAATGACATAACATTAGCAGGAGCTTCACATACAGCACAACGTGATATATATGGTCGAATTTGTTCACGTTGAACAGGCATCATTGGCATTGGTTCTGTTGTTGATAAATAATATGTTAAATCATTTGTTTGACCATAATAACAAACATTTGTATGATCACAACGTAAATAGGGTAATGCAGAAAATTTTTGAAGACATGAACCAGCCGAACCTAAAATATAAATTTTAAGATTTATATATTTAATGAATGAAACAAAAAAAAACAAAAAGAAAAGTCGATATTTACCAAGATCTTGATGATAACCATGATCATTGCCTTGCATCATAAGTAAACTATAACCATCCCAAAGTTTAACCATGCCTGATGGACATTCGGGTACTTGAGCTGATTGCGAATGACGTACAACCAAAAATCCAGTTCGTTGAAGACCAGGACCTGGTGGACCAGGAGGACCACTAGCACCTAAAATTTACAGAAAAAACAACAATAATAATTATTATCAATGGTTTTTTTTAATAATTCATTTACCTGGTGGACCAGCAATACCACCAACACCTGGAATACCTGAAGCACCCTAAATTATAATCGATATGATAAAAATTTTAAAACAACAAAAAAAATATTTTCTCTCAAAATATACTTACACGTTCGCCTTTAGGTCCAACATAACCTGGTAAACCTGGTTGACCTGGTTGTCCTGGTGGACCAGTTTCTCCTCGTGGACCAGATGGACCTGTTGACACATAGATAATTAATCAATAAAAATAGATTTCATATACATACCTATTGGTCCTTGAAGTCCGGGCAAGCCTTTAAACGAGAAAATAAAAATTTTTAAGGAGAAAAAATAAAGAATAAATATTTTCTTACCAGGTAATCCAGCTGAACCTTGATCTCCTTTCATACCAGGACGACCAACAATTTGTTCTGGTTGACTACAATCACCTTTCGGACCAGGTGTACCTATTTATTTAAATAATACAAAAAAAAAAAGATTTTCAAAAATAAAAAATTAAACAAATATTTACCGGGTAATCCAGGAGCACCAGGACGACCATCAAGACCACGATCACCTTTCTGTCCGGAAAGACCTTTTAAAAAGAAAAAAAACAATAAACATACATACATTTCAAAGTTGACTATTTTCACATACCTGGATTGCCTGGAAATCCACTATTTCCTAGAATATTAAACAAAAATCAATAAATATACTTCACTTTTAACTTAAGAACTCACCTTTTTCTCCTGATAAACCGGGTTGACCTATATATATATATATATTAAAAATAAAATTACATCATAAAATAGTAATTTTAATAGACAAACCTGGCATTCCGGCAAAGCCACGTTCACCTTAAACAGAAGATAGATTATCTTTATGATTTAATTCTTTCTCGAATTAACATACCTGGAAGACCTGGTAAACCATTTGAACCTGGAAATCCATCACGTCCTTTAGGACCTGGAATACCTGGTAAACCAGGAGCACCGGGAAGACCTAACATAATAAACAAAATATATTATGATTTTTTTTTTCTTGAAGATTAAAAATTAATTTTTATACTAACCGTCTTTACCCATTGTACCAGGTGAACCTACAAATATAATAGAAAGTCAATACAACGAAAAAAAAAAAAATAAGTTGTTTTACCTTGTAAACCTGGTGGACCTGGAAGACCTGGGATACCAGCATCACCTTTCTAAATAGAATATGAGAAACAAAAACATTTATATTCATTCAATATATTTATTAACATACTTGTCCAACCATTGGTGTATCACAATCTCGACCAGGAATACCAGATGAACCACTTAAACCTGGATTTCTGAAAGTAAAAAAAAAGAAATAAAGAAATAAAGTTTATTTTAAAGTTTTATTCATTTGTATCTTACCCTTTCTCTCCTGGAAGACCTGGCATACCTATTTAAAATTAAACAACCAATAAAAATTATATCTCACTAAATTCATCACTATTTTCTTACCATCACGACCACTTGGACCTAGTTCACCTTTAGGACCAGGAGTAGCAAAACCTAAAATTAAAATAATTTTAAATATTATTCAATCAAATATTCAATTTTATATTTATACCTGGGTCACCTTTTTGACCTGGTGCACCTGGTAAGCCTATAATGAGAGAAATAAATTCATTAGAAAATTATCTCTTCTATATATTAACTAAACATACCAGCATCTCCTGGAAGACCTGGCGATCCATTTATTCCCGGTGCGCCTATAAAAACAGTCATAACAAATAAACACTTTTTTTTTGAATAATTTTATACAATACCATTTGAGCCTGGTAAGCCTGGTAAACCTGATTCTCCTATACAATGCAAGAAAACCATTTATTCAGATTATTGTTCATGTCTAAGATACAAACCCTTTAGTCCTGGAAATCCATTAACGCCAGAAGGACCTGGTGGACCAGCAAGACCTGGCGCGCCTGGTAAACCTATTGAAAACATATATACTAATATATAATTGCAGTTAAGAAAAATTATTTACCTGGTGCACCAGCAGTTCCTTTCGATCCCGGAACACCTATAAAGTAATGAAAATCAGATGAATGAATTTCACATATATGAAATTAATATACCTGGATATCCATTAAGACCACGTTCACCTTTAAGACCTGGTAAACCAGCACCACCATCTCGACCTGGCAAACCTGATTCACCTTTGCTTCCCGGAAGACCTTGAAAAAAAAACAAAACATTTACATAAAAAGTAAAATATTATTAGTGTATTAATTTTGTTTACCATTCATGCCTGGAGGTCCATTCAAGCCTAATCAAAAACAATAAAAAATATTTGTTATCCATACCTAAGTTTTATATTCTTACCTGGTGAACCTGCTTCACCTTTAGGTCCAGGTAATCCATTATATCCATTATCACCTGAAAAATCAAATGAATTAATTTATTACTATCATATTTTTATTTGTTAATTTAAATTTTACCTTTTTGTCCACTAGAACCAGGAAGTCCAGGTGCGCCTATCATTAACAATAGTAAATTATTAAATTCTTTATTTATTTATTTATTTATTTTACCTGGTAATCCACTAGGACCTGGTGAACCCTACAGAAAGAAAATAGTTTCACATTTTAAAATAAAAAAAAATTTTTATTTACTCGTTCACCCGGTACACCAGGAAGTCCTATAAAATAGAAGATAAATATTTAAATTATGTATGTCTATATTTTCTTACCAGCACTGCCCGGAAATCCACGTTCACCAGGAGCTCCCGGTATACCCGATGGACCTGGAAGACCTGGTTCACCAATAGCTCCTTTGATACCTACATCAAAGTGAAAAAAAAAACATACATATCGAAATCAATAGCAAACAAAAGTTTTGTTATTACCTGCTTGACCAATAGCACGTTCACCTTTCGCACCTGGAAGACCCGGTAATCCATCTTTACCTGGGACTCCTGGAAGGCCTGGTGCACCTGGAAGACCTGACGGTCCACTAAAAAAACCAGCAGAGAAAATATAAATGTAAACAATTTACGCTTTATTTTACCGTTCGCCTGGAGGTCCACGTGAAGCAGCTCCACCCTATTGAATAATTCTCATAAAATTTCATATTATTTTATTTATATTGAACTTACTGGTTCTCCTTTTTGACCTGAATGACCGGGTGCACCTGGTAAACCTCGATCACCTCGTTGACCCGGAATACATGATGTACAAGCTTGTCCTGGTAAACCCGGTAGACCTTAATAAAATAAACAAACATAATTGATTGTTATGAAATAAATAAATCTTCATACCTCGATCACCCTTTAGTCCTCCAGTACCCTGTAAGCAAAATAAAATTCACCTAAAATTAATCGATTATACATATATATTCAACGTACTGGAAGGCCTGGTAATCCATTTGGTCCTGATGCTCCTGGAAAACCTGGGACACCTTTTTCACCTGGTAAACCTGGTGCACCATTCAATCCTGGTGCTCCATTTAAACCACGTTCACCTTTCATTCCTGGTAAACCTGGTAAGCCTGGTTCTCCTTTAGCTCCACTAAAAATTAAATCAAACAATAGTATTAAATGTTTAAAATTTAAATAAACTTACGGTAATCCAGCAAAACCTTTTTCTCCAGCTAGACCAGCGGGACCTGGTGGACCAATTGCTCCAGGAAGACCTTTAAATATGAAGAAAGAATTTGATTTTTTTTTTCGAAATATATCAATTTATATACCTGGTAAGCCTAAATAAAAAAAATCAAGAACAACAATAAATTCGACAAAGAAAAATAAATATCAATAAAAACTTACCATCAATACCCGGTGCACCTGGTAGACCTGAAAAAGAACGAATAAACAATGTTAAGAAACTTCGATTCAGCAAATATCTTTCGAATTTTCTTACCTTGATCACCTCTTTGTCCACCAATACCCGGTTCTCCTCGTTCACTACAAACAAAAATTTATAAAGCAAATTATATATCAATCATATGTATATACCCTTTCAAGCCAACAGGTCCTGGAAGACCATTAATACCGGGTAGACCAGGTTCTCCTATAAACAAAAAAAAACAGTTTATATAATATTAGTTTTTGATTTCATCATATACCTTTCATGCCTGGTAATCCACTTTCACCTACTGGTCCTGGTAAGCCTATAATAACATAGAGATTTGACTATAATTTCATTATTTTCTCATGAAATAAAATTCATACCTGGAAAGCCACGTTCGCCAGTAGGACCGACAGGGCCAGTATTTCCTTAAAAAGATGCAGATTATTTATATAGAAAAAAAATATAATCAATTTTTTTTACCTGGAAAGCCTGGGCCTGGAAGTCCTGGTTCACCTTTCTCTCCTATAAGAAAAAAAAAGATCATTTATCAAAATAAAATTCGATCTATCTATTATATGAAAACATACCTGGACGGCCTGGTAAACCTGGTGCTCCATCTGAAATAAAAACATGATTAAAAGTAACAACACTCAATATCTATGACATGGATATTTACCAAATCCCTTTGGACCTGGAAGACCTGGTGATCCATCACGACCCGGAATACCTATATTAAATAAAGATTGGTTTTTTTTTCTTATTCATAATTATTGAAAATTACAAACACACCTGATTCTCCACGATAGCCTAAAAACACAAGGAAAAGATTTTAGTTATGTTATAAAAGAAATCTTAGTTTTTAACATACCTGTAATGCCTTTTGATCCAGGAAGACCTGGAATACCTGGTAGACCTGCTTCACCTTTAGCTCCATGTGCTCCGGGTAATCCTGATAAACCATTTGGACCCTAAAAAAATTTCAATAAAAAATATTGAATAATTTCTTATAGATAGATCGTACTGGAAGTCCTGGAGCTCCCGGAATGCCTGATAATCCCCGATCACCTTTCTCTCCTTGTGCACCTGGCATTGATGTTAAACCTGTAGGTGCTGATCGACCTAAAACAATAAAAAACAATTTTAAAAAATATATTTCCTTCTATAAACTTATGTTGTATACCTGGCTCTCCTTTTTGACCTGCAACACCATGTGGACCAGGAATACCTATTTGAAAAGAAAAAAAAACAAACGATAAGAGAATGATAGAAAAGAGATTAATCGTACGTACCGACTGGACCTGGAATACCCTTTTCTCCTCTTTCACCTGGAAGTGTAGCGCCTGGTGGACCGATATCACCCATTGGACCCGGACTACCTGGTGGACCTGGTTGCCCAGGATAACCAGCGTCACCCTATGAGAATAAAATTATCTTTGATTGATATTTATAGAAAGAAAAACAACTGATTTACTTTTGGTCCGACTGGTCCCATTGTACCTGATTGACCATCACGACCACTATAACCTGGTGCACCTAAAAATAGAAAAATGTAATAAAAAACGAAAATGAAATAATTAATTAATTTCTTACCTTTTTCACCACGATCACCTTTCAAACCAGGAAGACCTAATAAAAACGATTTATTCGAATAAATTTTTCTAGAAAAATAATTATTCAAACCTGGTGTTCCTTTTTCTCCTGAAATTCCTTGTACTGTTGCAACACGAGCTGGTTCTCCCTATGTAAACAAATCTCATGAATATAATCCATAAAATTTTAATCCTACATACTTTTTCTCCTTTTCCACCCGGTATACCATCATTACCATTACGACCCTAATTTTAGAAAAAAAGAACTTCTATAAACAGAAAAAAGATCATCTAAACTTACGGGTGCACCAGCTGAACCAACATTACCAGGATAACCTTGTGAACCAACATCACCTCGATCACCTTTTTCTCCGGATGTACCACGTTGACCAGGTGTACCTAAACGAATATTATCATTAAAAACTTTTATTTTTTTTTTTTATATAAAAATTTTTATTTACCTGCTTCTCCTGGATAGCCTGGTTCACCTTTGCTACCTTTCAAACCATCACGAGCACCACATGCGCCATCAAGACCTAATAAAAATATGTTTTTTTTTCTACATGAAGCATTTTTTAGCTTAAGTAAAATTTACCTCGATCTCCTTTAGCTCCTTTCATACCAGCAATACCTTGAAAACCAGGTGCTCCAGGACTACCAGGTGGACCCATAGCTAAAAAATTGTCACATATTATTGAAAATACTAAAAAAAAAATATAAAGAAATACATACGTCCTTGAGGACCAGGTTGACCAGCACCAGCAGTTGAATTACCAGGTAAACCAGGTGTACCACGTAGACCAGCTTCACCTATAAATAACAGCAATAATGAAATTTACTTAATTTTTTTTAATCGATTTATTTTCTACCTTTTTGTCCTGGTGCACCAGCTTGACCTGGATAACCATCAATACCAGGCGGACCAGAAATTGAACGACCTGGGTCACCTAGAAAAACCAAAAGATGTGAATATATATATAAATAAAATTACTTATTACACTTACCTTTTGGACCTGGTTCACCTTTAGCTCCACGATAGCCTATAATAAATCAATATAATAAATTAATTTATATCATTTGAACTCACCTTGTGGACCGGGAAATCCAGATGGACCAGGATCACCTGTAAGATAATGCATATATTTAAAACATTTTTTTTTAGAAATAAATTTCTTACCATGTCGTCCACTATCTCCTTTGTCACCTTTCATACCATCACGTCCAGCTGAAAAACAAAGAAAAAAATCAATACGATTATATTTCGATGACAAAAAAAGAACTTACGTTGGCCAGGACTACCAGGTAATCCATCAAAACCACGATCACCTTTTGGTCCTTGACTTCCGGATAAACCCTATCAAATAAAAACAAATTAGTTAAATCATTCAATTTTAATTTCATTTAAAACTACTCACTGGTGGTCCGGGATAGCCGGGTGATCCTGGTGGACCTACAAAAATGATATATTTTTTTTTTAATTTTTTTTATAAACTTCTTTCAATTATTTACCGCGTTCTCCTTTCGGTCCCTATAAACAAAAACATAAAATAATATAAATACCTAAAAATTAATTTTTTTAACTTACTGCTGGTCCAGGTTGTCCAGGTAATGAATCACTTCCTTGATCCTATTAAGAAACAAATAATAAAATTTAAATAAGTTTCTTTTTGTTTTTATTTAAATATACATACAGGTAAACACATGCCAGGCATACCAGGGAAACCACGATCACCTAAACAAAAACGTATACATATATATACTTTTTTTTCTATTCATAAAATAAACATTAATTCAAACAAACCTTTTTCTCCTGGTAAACCATTTTGACCAGGTCTTCCTGGGCTACCCTAGACATTAAAAAAAACCTATCTATCAAAATACTTAATATTATTTATCACATACTGGTTGGCCAGGATAACCAGGGCTACCACGATCACTGAAAAAAAACGAAACAAACAATATTTAGTAATAAAATATTAATTTAAAATCTTACCCTGCTTGTCCAGGAAAACCAGCTTGGCCAGGCATTCCAGTAGAGCCCTATGTAAAATAAATATAAGACTACAAAAAGCATAATTAATTCCAAAATACTTACACGAGGTCCAACAGGACCTGGTACACCTTTTTCACCGGGCAAACCTGGTGGTCCAGCAGAACCAGGTGCACCCGGATAACCAATCTCTCCAGGTTCTCCTTTATGTCCCATAGCACCCTATTAATAACAATTAATTTAAAAACTTTCGTTTTTTTAAAAACACATACCTTTTGACCCGGTGCGCCAGGAATCGATAATGGAACATAACTGTAGTTACCTTGTATTTCAGCAATTGATGGTGGTGTATAGGGAGCCGATGATCCCTAAATTTTACAAGAATAGAAGTTTCGTTTTTTTTTGTAATCTTTATACTTACAGGTTCTCCTTTTTGACCTTTTTCACCACTAAGTCCAACTCCAGCGTTACCTAATAAGATTTTTTTTTCAAAATATCATTTCAATTAAATAAGATTGACTTCATACCTGGTCGACCTGATTCACCTCGGTCACCTTTAGTACCCTAAATATTTCATTCATATATTATTAATCAATAATTATCTCATTATTTACTTCACGTCCAGGAAAACCAACTCCACCTGGTGTTCCAGGCAAGCCAGGACTACCAGCTGGGCCCTAGAAAAGTAAAATATGATTATTCTTATAAGAATTAACAAACAAAAAAAACCTAATAAATACTTACAGCAGCACCGGGAAGACCAGGAGGTCCCAATTCTCCCTGAAAAAAGATGTCATAGAATTGATTAAACAAACGTTTTCTTTTTTTTGCTTTTGAAAACTTACAACTTCTCCTTTAAATCCAGGTAAAGCTTGTGCAGGTTCACCTATTAGATAGAAAATAAATAAATAAACTCTATAGATTAAAACATTTCTTTTATACCTTTAGGTCCTCTTTGTCCAGGTAGACCTAAAATATAACAAAATCTTATATAGTAAAACAAAAAGAATACTATTTGATTTCGTCCATTTACGCACCAGGTTCACCGGGACGACCGGGCTAAAAACAAAATAATCAAATTAGAATATTTCGAATTTAAAGTAATTTATCTATTTTACCTGTCCATTATATCCTGGTCGGCCAGATTCTCCCTATACAAATATAACAAAAAACGAATTAATTAAATAGAATATTTTTATAATCAATACATACTTTTGTTCCATTACATCCATCACGACCAGGTAAACCTGAAACAAATAAATTGTTCATTTCATTATTTCTCATACATACTGATCATTTACCTTCTGGTCCCTAAAATAAAATAAAAAATTATATTATAAAAATTATATGAAATAATTCATTGAATTACTTACTCTTGGACCCGGAAGACCAGGTAAACCGGGATGGCCTAAAATGAAAGATATTTTATATCGATTGAACGAAAGAAACCAGCAATTTATTCATACCAGGCATTCCTGGTTCACCGGATCGCCCCTATTAATTCACAAAAAAAGCAAAATACATTAGGTAAAAAAAAAATTTCTTATATAATAAATACTTACTCTGTCACCTTTTTGACCAGGTAGGCCAGGTAAACCTCGATCACCTTTTTCTCCTTTCATACCCTCAGGTCCTAAATATTAAAATTATAAATATCTATAACAAATTACAATACAAACAAAAAAAAATACTTTACCTTCAGGACCAGGAACACCATCTGACCCTCGAGCACCTGCAGGACCCATTGGACCAGCTGGACCCTAAATATATCAATTAATATAACATAAGATTTACTTTGTGTTTTTTTTTCTCTATTTTAATTCTTATAAATCTACCTGATCTCCTTTTTGTGCTATACAAAAACATGGTTGATTACAATTACTGCAATCACTGCTGCTTTTGATATTTCTTGGTTGATATTGGGACGAACCATAGCCGGGTGCAAATGCATAGCCTGGTGGTGGTGTTACCGTATTGGAATCGTTAGGCTAGAAGAAAAGAAAAACAACAATCACATTTATGTATACATTCATTGAGCTTATTCGTTTCCTTTTAATTTGCCTGTAAACTATTTATTATATCATACACAGATATGCCTTCTAGCACAACATTTTCTACCTCCTCTTCTGTTCATCGTATCACGGCATTTGATCTCCAGTTGCTCTCTATTGCTTACAGTAATAGAGAATGACAAAATAATTAGTATCGATAATGATGAGGCAAGTCACTCAATCACCATCGTCATCGTTCAATTGACTCGAATGTATATATATCTACATACGCAGGCATCTTTTTTGTCTGTTCATGGTGATAGAAAATATGCCTGAACTGTTTATTCACAGTAGTTGCCTGTTTATTATCGCTACTAGTTGTACAAAATGATTGCATCATAAATCCACGTAAAGATAAACGAAGCTAAAACATATAAAATACATACTCTTTGTTGAGCATTGCTTGTTTCAATGAAAATCGATAGGATAAGTAGGAATAAAATGGAAGCATAATTTAGCCTATAAAACAAAAACAAAAAAATGAAAACAAATCAAAAAATAATATTTCTTTTTTGTTCTTATTATATTGGATAAGATTACAACAAACTATACACATATCTATAGATATCAATGAAAATAAAATGAATAAAGATAGTATGATGCAATGCAGATGATCTATCCTATCCATATGTATGTACATCAATAATATATATATATATATTGATATCCTCCAGCTTATCGAATTTCTGATCATTTCTATTGATCAATGCAATAGAACATAAAATCTATTGCCTTCTCATTATTGTAAATATTGGCAAATAGCTTGTCAAGCTTGTCACTTATTACATAAATACATATATGTATATTGAGAATAAGATAGATATCAATTTGAATACGCCCTACATATATACAGATGATCAATGTATAATCATAAAATATTCTTGTCTTCTCTATATTTTTTCACTTAGCACAAAACTACAAGCTCGTAACGCTTATCACTCATTCTCACTTCACTTTCAATTTAAGTTTACTCTGATATAAAACACACGCGTATAGAGATGTATTATATAGATTCAATATATATATACATATATATGTACGTAAAGAATAAGACTAGAAATTATTAAGTATTCATCGACCGTCACTTAAACATAAAAATAAAAAGAGTAAACTGAAATTCAATGATGTATCGGTTGAATAGTAGATTATAATATCGTGTCATTGACTATATAATGGACAAACTCTTGATAATAAAAGAATAGAAAAGTAGATGCTTTGTTAAAGGAATAAACACAAATATTCTGCAATTTTTTCTTTTTGTTACATCACATTAACATATTCTCTTCTTACTATTCTTTTAACAAAGATGAGAAGTAGTAATGCATATATATATATATATATTTATGTATGTATGTATGTGTATATTCCCATTATCATATCAAGCGTAAAAGAAAGACAATGGTGATATTACGCATTATCCATATCTAGTTTTGTCTATTATCATTCTTCGAGTATTCCTTATTTTAGTTGAACTTTATAAGAGAAAGGGAATATTTATGTCAGTGTGTATGTGTCTTCAAGGTAGTTCATGGTATCACGATTACTACCCTTCCCGCTTTTTTTTTGCGGAAAAGAAGAAAAGAAATTAATAATAACTGTTAGGTAAATAAACAAACTAATGTATGTATATGTAAGAATATGTAACTAGAATAATAATGATTCTTTCTTTCTTTCTTTTTGTATTTTTGAAAAGAAATTGACTAATAGTCAAATAAAATATCTAAAATGATGAATGTACTTACTTAATAATACGAATATATAACCGTTTTGTATAAGTTTTATGGAATATTTTTCTTGCAAACATTTGGCATGCGATTAATAGAAAAATAGAGAAATTTGTATAATTTTCTTTTCTTTTTTTTATTATTCTTTCTATTATTAATATTGTCCTTTGTTCAATTAGATGGCAATGACGATAGTATGTTTACTATAGGCTATAGCAATGACAGAGTCCTTCTATTTTATTGCTATCTTTTAGTACATATCGACGTCAATGTCGGATAACAATGACCTTAACACCATACTGGTGCTTGCCATCTTAGTGCGATAATTAATAATTCTCGAATGTTGTACAGAAAAAAAGAAGAAGAACTAGTAACGTTCTCGTATGTACAAGACGGTACATAGAGAGGCGAAGAAAGATGAACGAGTGTATGCAAGGCAGCGTAGGAAAGGAAAAAAAAATAGATAAACCAAGGAATTATTATGTGATCTCAATGATCTATTAGCAAAAAAAGCCAAGGAGGAGAATTGACGAGGACAACCGAGAACGATAGTACTTTGCACTAATGTAACCGCAAAAAGGATAAGAAAAGTATTTTTAGCTTATACTTAATAGTACGATAAGTTTAGACAGAAGATTCTTTTTTTGGTACTCTTATTAATCCTAATATTAGCTTTTTCTAAGATCAACTGAAGAAGTCAAAAAAAAAAGAAAGACGAGAACTTTTCTTTTTATTTCTCCTTCTATTTTATCAATTTATGGCATATAAATGTGTAAAATACAAACATAGAGAGAGAGAGGGAGATGAAGATACTCCGGTGTAAAAAGAATATGTATAAATGAGTTCTTTGTCATAATATACACATATATAAACCCACTGTTAGTATTGATGGTCATATCATGCAGAGAGAGCAAACGAAAGAATAAATGAAAGATATCTCTTCTTTCTTTTTCTCTTAAAAAAAATCTATGAAAAACTGTTCAGAACATACAATGACGATGGTCGACATCGTATGTTTATCGCTTTGATTCAGTTTATGTAACGGCGCGTGTATATGAAAGATGAACAGAAACGAAAAACTCTCTTACGAATGATCTATAAATGAAGAAACAAAAAAAAAAGGAAAGGCAAACTAGCCATGAATAGTTGTGAGAGTCTATTCATATGCAGTTCTCCATTTTTTTTCCTCATACATACATATGCACCCATACATACATACATACATACATATATACATATACAGATCAACGAACGGTATAGATCAATTGGAATGAAAAAAAAAGTGTACACATATACACGTTTGTATAAAAAAAAAAAAAGAACAAAATAGAAATACTTTTCTGTCTTCTCTTTTATTTTTCAATATTGAATCAACATTCAATAAGTAACTTAAATGGCTTACCTTGTAGTCCGCAAACGGGACGATTTTGAAGTTAATGTTGTTAGTTGCATATTGTCAGTGGCCTGTCTATAAGTCACGCGCGAATCGGCGGCGACGGACAGTTACAATAGTTGTACTGTCGTCGTCGTATAGTTCTACAACAGACGAGTAAAGATCGAGCGCGAGGAGTCGCACAAAAAAAGTGCTAACGTTGTAGAAACTGGACTATTTTCTTCCCTTGGTACAATAATATCAATCGTCTTACTACAATCATAGAAAGAGAGAGAGAGGGAGGGAGCAAGAGAGAGAGAGAGAGAGAGAGAGAAAGAGAAGAGAGATGACACTCAAATCCACCAACCAGAAAAACGCGGTTTTTGTTCTATGTTCCCTTCTCCATAAAAGATGAATATCGATTGTGCTCTACCGCTTCTGCTGTTTCTATGTAGGACTAGGTCTGATAACATACATAATATTACATATACATATATATACGTAAGACATTTTCTCTTACATACAAACACTCGCCCTGCGTAATTTGCTACCACAATCATTATCGTCCAGTTTTCTTATGATGCATTCGCTTTTTCTTCCCAAAAAAAAAGACAGAGAAATGTAGAGAGAAGAAAAAGAGAGGGAAAAGAAAAAAAAATGTACATGTTGTACAGCTCGAACCAACTTTTTTCGGCTGGACTAGTGTCCGTTACTGCTACGACCGTTATCAACTAACCAACAATTGAACACGTTTTTATGTAAATGTGTCAAAAATACATTGAGTAAGAGATAAAAACAGACAGACATATCTTTTCTTTTGTTTATTTTTTATGATTGTCTATAGTGAAAAGATAGAATTATTAACAAAAAATTTGAAGAAAAGACTTTGTACCTCAGATATCTCATAATTATGTTTGTATTCCTTCTTTTCTTTTCCATTGTAGATAATAGATTGATTGTTGAATTTCGTGTGTCGTGTTAGTGTACGCACGCGCCCGATGGCTTCATTACTGAGGCCGTTCATCATCGGTCTTATTTTATTTTTATCTATTCTTAATCAAATTGAAACTCGAATAGTAAATATTTATAATCAATATAGAATTTTATTTTTATCAAATTTTATAGGCTCAAAATGATGATGATGTATCAAAACTTAGAATAAATCGACAAGAATATAATCCATATCCTTATGATCATCGACAACGATATCCTGAACCTCCATCTGGACAATATCC
The DNA here is from genome assembly GCA_905250125.1 of Rotaria sordida. NCBI lineage: Eukaryota > Metazoa > Rotifera > Eurotatoria > Philodinida > Philodinidae > Rotaria > Rotaria sordida. The sequence continues at coordinate 18,777 of CAJNOL010000734.1, forward strand.
ATCAAGAGATCCTAGTGAAACATATGTTCAAAATTCTGAATGTAAAGGTTGTGGTCCACGACGTGATTGTCAATGTCCTGGAAAAGGTGCTATGGGTATAACTGGTAAGTTCTTTATTGATTTTGTTTTTTTGAAGCAAATATGATATTTGTTGTTTTTATTTTAGGTCCACAAGGTTTTCCAGGTATTCCAGGTGATCGTGGTCTTAAAGGTCCCTCAGGACGATCAGGTTATCCAGGTGTTTCTGGTGAAAAAGGTGATCGTGGTCAATATGGTAACAAAGGCGAACGAGTAAATTTATAATTATTTATTCTTTTTATTATATATTTTTCTTTTATATATATATATATCTTTAAAACAAATAGGGTGATGATGGTTTATTGCCTATTGATGGTCAAAATGGTTTTCCTGGACAAGCTGGTGCTGTCGGTCCACGTGGTATTCCTGGTGTACCCGGTTGTAATGGTAGCAAGGTAAAGAAACATGAGAGATGTATAATTGAGTAAATGTCTCTGTTATATGTGTCTATTCAATATACACAATATGGATTAGGTTTTCTATTCCTGTCTTCATCATTCTAATGAGATAAGATCTAACCGCAAATAAACCAAGGCCAGGTACATCCGTACTGATATGACATGAGGGGAAAATGTACATTTTTCTTTTCCATATGTAGATAGAAGTCAAGTCATCTATATATATATATGTATATCCTTGATAAGGATTGTCTGACGTAAGGGATAAATGAAAATCATAATTGGTCTTGTCTGTCATTCGTTTTTTTACCCTTAAGATTTCTTATCAATGTAGACTTTATCCATATTTCATTTTCAGACGACCCCAAATATGTAATTATCTGAGTTTGTTGAGGTACATACGACCTTGGTTTTTCTCTGTATATGGATAAATGAAAAGAAAATCCCATAGTATATAACGATTATATAAATAATTGCTTCCTTTTTTGTCTTTTCTCATGTCCTTCTATCAACCCTATGACCTTGGTAGAATGATTCTTATATTGCAGTTTGCCCTGATTACTCATATAACAAACATAACCCATATGGATAACTAAACAGATATTCAAAGACAATGAGGTCATATATGCCAGCTGTAAGAAGTCTTTGACTTCTGATTTCTATATATATACAAACCATAATTATTTGTACTCATATCTACTAGCAAATATCTTTCCACTATATTACTCAATGCATATGTATAAATAGAAAAGCAAAAATGTGTAGATAGACAACTAATGTTGCGACAAACTTCTGCATCTTGTAAACAGTTTCAGTGATGAGTGCTATTTATGGTATGCTAACATGCATAAAAGAAAATTTCTCTTACTAGCGATACGTTTATCCAACTAATAACGATGGAAAAATGTGTATACATAGATATATTTGGATGATGCAATAATTGTTGTGTAATAAATAGAAGTAAAATTATCGAAAGAGAAACGATAGATATATGATAATCAAGATGATTAAAAAACAAAAAAAAAACAAGAATTTCTTCGAAAAGACAATAATGAAAGAAATACATAGTACAATGTAAAATAATAAATGATTATTGTTAATGTCAACACTCAAAATTTCATCGGAACTAATCGCTCATATATTAAATGTTACTTTTCTTGTATGTCATTGATAATCTTATTTATTATTATGACAATGTTGTTAATGTGTATGTGACAGGGGCTAGGAAAAAAAAAAAGAAAATCAACAATATTTAGTCATAGAATCAAGGTCTATCAATATATATCTTAATTATTCTGCCGTCATCATGATTCAAGATTGATAAAAACGATACTCTCAAGTTTTCTTGACTCAGACATATTCTTACATATATATTATAGAGAAAAAAAAAGATTAGAACTGATATAAATAACACTATACAATTGGGAATATTTTATCTATCAGTATAACTAATGTTGAAGTGTCTGTTGGTCTGATAAAATGATTGTATATTTTGTAACCTTTCCCAAGAATAAAAATAGACAAAAGATCAAATGGCACCTATTTGTCTATCATTCTCAAAAGATCAAAAGACTAATCTCATTTGGATAATAAACATTATCACAATCGAGAAAATTAGTATTACAAAATTTTCTTTAAAAAAAAAATATAGAAACGACCTACGAAATAATTCATAGAATTTCTTGCTCTTTTATTCTATATGAAAACTTTTGTTCTAATACTTTTGCTATTGAAAATAATATTCATACTTTTTCAACTAAAGGTTTTCTAAAAAGACATGTTCAGTAGAGTCGATGTGCATACTTCCAAACTCAATGAAACTTTCACCGAATATTTTTCTCCATTTGATATATCTATTAGATTAGCATAAATACTTCTAGATTGCGATACAAATTTTCCATCGTCGAAGTATTTTGAAGAGAAAAATCAGTGTAGAAATTTGCATCAAATGATGTGATATTTGTTAATTTTTAAAATAATTTTTTTTTCTGACAAAAGTTTAGACTAAAGATCCCTCGTGTGTTTTACATCGAAAATCTTCTTTGATGAATTTCATTTTTATTTATTTATTTCTAGGGGGAACCCGGTGATGATGGCCGAATGGGATTAGACGGCCTACCGGGTGCTTCTGGTACACCAGGGCGAGCTGGTGATATAGTAAGTCGTTTTTTTTTCAAAATTATTTCTATCATTTAACTTTCAAACTATTGATTAGGGTGAACCAGGTGAATCAATAGGTTTTGGTGGTATTGTACAAGGACCACGTGGCGATCCTGGAATGTCTGGTCGCCCAGGTGTACCTGTGAGTATAGATAAAAGAAAAAAAGATTTTGTTGCTTTTGAATGAATAATGTAATATTATTTTTATTGATAGGGTTGGCCTGGTCCATCAGGTACTCCAGGTTTGCCAGGTTCGTTGGGACCACCAGGATCAGATGTAAGTATAATATATTAAATGTTTGTATATGATTGAAATACATTCTTTTCTATTCTAGGGTAGCCCTGGCCTAAGAGGTGATTCAGGATTATCAGGACCAGATGGTCCTATAAGCTATGGTAACAAAGGTAAAACAATTAATTTTTTGAATTAATCAAATATTTTAAATTATTATTTTATTTTTAAGGTCAACGTGGTGATCCAGGTACAAGAAAAAAAAAAGTTTTTTCTTTTTGTATTATACATTTTATTATTATTTAGGTGATAACGCTCCTACACCAGCCGATCCAGTGCCGTATGGTCGTTTACGAGGTATGCATATGTTTTTGTATTCAAAAATTCTTAAAAATTGAGAAGAAAATTAGATTATTATTCGATGTAGACTAGTTTTTAGTTATTTTTTTTTTGTTATTATCTATTTGTTACAATAACAAAAGTTAAACCTTATTCAGACATATATTACATATCATTTGTATTCAAATATATAATACAGAGTTTATAGAGACATTCATGAAGCAATCGAAAATTTTTTCCTTCAATTCATTATTGAGTTTTGATATATTTTATTCCATTCAACAAGAATCATATTTAATATTCATAAGAAGATTAAAATATTATTTTTTTAAAAGGTATTACAAATGTTCAAGGACCGCCTGGTATACGTGGTCCTGATGGTGATCATGGTTATAAAGGAGATCGTGGTCAACCTGGTTACTTGGTATATATATTTATTTTCAAAAAAGAAAAAAAAAAAGAATAATGTTTTTTATTTTTAGGGTATCGATGGTTTACAAGGACCTAAAGGAGAAAAAGGTGAAATTGGTGCAGCCGGATCACTAGTAAATGAACGAAGAAAAAAAAAAGATTCATATATGTATATTTATATTTTTCAAAGGGCAAAATGGGTAAAGAAGGTCCTAGTGGTCCATATGGTATCAAAGGCGAAGCAGGTCAGTTTTCTTCTTTTTTTGTTCAATTTAAATTTATTTTAACTTTTATTTTATTCTAGGACCACCTGGTCCACCTGGCAGTGATGGTCTTCCTGGCGGTAAGTTAATAAATAAGAAAGCGAATATTTCAAATATCATGTTATTTTTTTTTTTGTTGTTGTAGAACTTGGTCAACCTGGTTATCCTGGTTCTAAAGGTCAACGTGGTGATAATGGTATAACTGGTCCCAATGTAAATAATATAAAATTCATGTGTTTCTTTTTTTTCTTAAATTTCTAACTGTACGTCTATTGTAGACTTATGGTAGCAAACGTTATCAACCACTTCCTGGACCACCAGGTTATCCTGTATGTAAATTGCATGTTTACCTGTTATGATTGAATATTTTTATTACTTTTTGTTATTTTTTTTTCTAGGGAATGACAGGTGATGCTGGACCAAATGGTTTCCCTGGTGCTCCTGGTTTTCCTGGTGAGTTATTGAAAAAAAAATTATGAATGATACATATTGTATTATTTATTATTGTGTATAGGTCGAGAAGGTCTTAAAGGTGAACGAGGTGACTATGGTTCACCTGGTCGACCTGGCCCTATGGGAGAAACAGCTGATGCCGAAAAGGGTGATCGAGGTTCTGATGGTATGTTATAAATTGGTTTTTTTTTTGTTTAAATAATAAATTGTTTATTTATTTAGGACTTCCTGGTCCTCCTGGATCATCTGGACCTGCTGGTAATATTGATCTTTTTTTTTCCTTGAATACATAAATATTTGTTTATTTTAGGTATTCCGGGTGAAAAAGGTACTATGGGTGAAAAAGGATTAGCTGGTGAAGAAACATATGGTATATTTTTGATTAGGTCGATTTTTTGTCTAAAAAGAAAAAGAAATATTTCTTTATAGGACCACGTGGAAGTAATGGTCTTCCAGGTCGTACTGGATGTAAGTTCTTTTTTTTGAACAAAATAGATAATCATGTTTGTTTTTTGTTTTTCTTTATTAGATCCTGGTATACCTGGACCAGCGGGTGATATTGGTGAACCAGGATTGCCAGGTAAATAGAATTTTTGATAGATAAATAAATAATAATTATATTTTCTATGAAAGGTCTACCTGGTGAAGCAAGTTATCAAGGTTATCAAGGTAAGAAAATATGTCTTTTTTTTCTATATTGATTGTTTTAGTAAGAAATTTTTTTATTTTAAGGATACGGTCCTTCTGGTCCGCAAGGGTGAATAATAATTTTTTGTTTTATTATTTTTTTTTATGAAATTTTTAATTAATATAGATATCCAGGTCGATCAGGTCAACCCGGCCCACCTGGTTATCCTGGTATGTATCTTGTCTCTTTTTTTTGTTTTTGTTAAAACTTAATCTTGTCATTTAGGTATTCCTGGCGGGAAAGGTGATGTTGGTAAGTAATCATTCATAAAAAGTAGGATGAAATTGATTTTAATCTGTCGTATTTTTTTTAAGGTGACCCTGGTGGTTGTGGATTTTGTCCACCTGCTGCTCCTGGTCTTCCAGGTGATCGTGGTACCCAAGGTTATCGCGGTCGACCAGGTGTAAGTATTATTTTAAAAATGTGTGTTTGTTTTTGTTTTTGATAATTATAATATTTGTTTATTTTTAGTTAAGTGGAGCACCTGGCTTTCGAGGTAAAAATTTCTTTAGTTTTTTCGAAATTGATATGTTATAGTTATATTTTAATTTAGGTGAAAAAGGTGATGCCGGACCAGGTGGAGCTCCTGGACCGAATGGTTTATCTGGACCAGATGTAAATAAACGATTACAAAAAAGTATTTAAAAAAATGGATTTTTGCTATATTTTAGGGAATTCCCGGTCGAGATGGTTATCCAGGTTTGTCAGGACGTAAAGGTGAAGCTGGTGAATTGCATGGTGCTGATGGCATTAAAGGTAATGATACATACCGAAATAGAAGATATAGTGTCTATTCAGTGAAAGGCGAAGTAATAAAAAAAATCAGCCAAAATCAAATATTACGAAAGGCATGTCAACGAAAGTTTTTTTCCTTGATAAAATTGGATGGATCTCGGTCTTCTTTGCATCCACATTCTTCTCTAATTGTTAAGTCTGATTAAATATTATTTTCTATTTGGTTAAAACCGAAGATTTCGTGATTTTCTATTCGCTAATTTGCAATGATATTGAATAGATTACTTATTTTATATTTGATATAAAGGTCGTCGAGGAATACCTGGTGAGTCAGGAGTTAAAGGTTATCATGGTGATGTTGGTGAATCTGGTATTAATGGACGTGATGGGTAAGAGTTTTATCAAATCGATAGCATATGTACATTTTGACTTTTGTATATTTTAGCTATGATGGTATTCCTGGTGCACCTGGCTCACGAGTATATTTACCGTTTGTAAATATCTATTTACATATTTTTTTGTCTGTATAGGGTCCGTCAGGTGATACTGGACGACCAGGAACTACGGGTACTCCAGGACCTAAAGGTAAATTCATTATTTTATTTTTGAATGATTGAAAATTTATATATTGTATTCTGTTTTTTAAACAGGTCCACAAGGTGCAACTGGACCACCGGGTCAAGTATTTGCACGTGGTCCACGTGGTGAGCAAGGTGAAAGCGGTCCACAAGGTAAAACTGGACGACCTGGCCTTCCTGGTCCACCAGGTGAAGATGCACCAGTACCAGTGATTACACCTGGTGAACGGGGTATTAAAGGACAACCTGGTGATGAAGGGTAAGACTTTATATTTGTTCACATTCGTATAATTTTATTGTTTTTCTTTTATTTTTGTCTAGGTCTGCGGGTCAACCTGGTAAGTAATCGAATAAAAAATTCTATGAATAATTTTATTAATATTTGTAATATTTATAAGGTGCTCCTGGATTACCTGGACGAGATGGTCTACCTGGTAGTAATGGTTTTCCTGGTTCAAAGGTAGAAATAGAATGTTATTCTAGTCATTGTTTTGTAATACTTCGAATATTTAATGTATATTTCAGGGTGATGATGGTCGACCCGGCTTTCCTGGAGTACCAGGTTTGTCTAACTTGTAATACAGATATATATTTCATTGATAATATTCTTTTTAGGCGAAAATGGTGTTAAAGGTAGACTAGAAAAAAAAAGTTTGTATTTTCGTCTATATATTTTATATAGGTTATCCGGGTATGGATGGACGATCTGGTCTTGATGGACGGTATGAAAATTTCTTTTTCTTTATATAGCTAATAGACTGTGTTTTCTTATTTTTTTAGACCTGGCCTTCCAGGAATGAATGGACAAGCTGGTCTACCTGGTTTACCAGGAGCTAAAGTAAATTTTGATAGATTATTGTTTGTTGTCATTTATATTATTTTACTTTTATCTAGGGACAACGAGGTGACACTGCTATTGCAACAATAGCTGGATCACCAGGCAATCCAGGTCCAAAAGGTGTTACTGGTCAACGTGGTCCATCTGGTATATCAGGAAGTCGTACGTTGTTGAAAGATTTATTTATCTTAATTGCCAATCACTAATCTTTGTTTTTTTTTAGGTGGTCCACCTGGTCCATATGGTTTACCTGGCAATCCAGGTCTGTGAAGCATATATTAAACTATCGTTTGGTTTCTAAAATTTTATTTTGATTATAGGTATAAATGGCCGCCCGGGACAAGCTGGTCTACAAGGACAGAAAGGAGAAAGAGGTAAATTTATTATATTTATTGAAAATTACATACATGAAAATTATTCTAGGTGGTGCTGGATCTGCTTGGCAGGGTGATGTTGGTTTGCCTGGTGCACGTGGTCGACCCGGAGGTAGATACATGTATTATGAATTTGTATTGTAACAGTTTGTTTTTCTTTTCGTTAAGTTCCTGGAATGTCTGGAGCTCAAGGTAGTTCTGGTCCATCTGGTTTTCGTGGTGCACCTGGTGACATGGTATGTTTATATACAAAAACGAAATTCTCTTATTTATATTTTAATTAAATAGGGTCGATCAGGTCAAAATGGTGCACCTGGTTTTCCTGGCAAACCTGGCGAACGTATGTATAAAATCTTTCTTATTATACTAAACTTCTCTTGACAAAATAGGTGGTGATAATGGACTTGATGGATATCCTGGTTTGATTGGAATGAAAGGTAAATGTTTTTATATTACTATATTTTATTTAAATAAATATAATTGAATTTCTTTCTTTGATTCAAAATAGGTTTTCCTGGTTTACCTGGTGAACGTAAGTAAATATGATTTTTTTTTTGTCTATAGAATAATATTTATAATACATTTTGATTTAGGTGGATTACCTGGCAGTGGTGGCTCAAATGGACTCCCAGGTTTTCCAGGACCTAAAGGTCTTCCAGGTAAGTAATTTTTTGTAAATCAATCAAATTTATTTATTAATATCGATTTATGTCATATGTAGGTGATACTGGTGAACCAGGTCTTCATGGTGGCTATAGTCAACCAGGTCGAAAAGGAGAAATTGGTATGTACATAAGATTAAAACAACGAAACACAAAAAAAAGCAAAATTTTATATTTTAGGTGACACTGGTGAAGTTGGTCTACCGGGTATTAAAGGTTTTCCAGGAGAATCTGGTACATGTATGTATTAGAAATGTGAAGAAAAATATATTTCTTTATTGGAAATAATTCTTTTTTCATTTGCAGTTGGTTCTCAAGGACTACCAGGCGAAGTTGGGTAAATTATAATTTCAATAGAACTCTAGATTATATATGAATTTTTTATTTGTATCTTTTATTCAGATACCCTGGCTTAGCTGGCGCTCCTGGTCTACCTGGTCGTGATGGTATGTTAATTATTTAATGATTAGTTTAAAATAGAATATATTTGTCTTTAAGGACGTCCTGGTTTACCGGGTTTGAAAGGTGAAGTGGGTGATTGGTTTAAAGGCGTTAGTGGTAAGTTTCTATTTCAAAAAATATATCTTATTTAATATTTATTATAGGTGTACGAGGTGAACCTGGTTTCCCTGGTCTTCCTGGTATGCCCGGTGCTCCAGGTCTTCGTGGATTGGTAAGTTGAATCATCTATATATGCTATATTCAGAAAAACTAAATGAATTGCATATTATTTTCATGGTATCTTTTAGCCTGGCCTTCCAGGTACAATGGGACTACGTGGACAACCAGGTCTTATTGGATTTCCAGGTAAAATGATAGAATTTAATCAAATGTTTGATAGTATTTTATTTTCTCATAGGTCTTTCTGGTCTCAGTGGTGCACCTGGCTTTCCTGGATTGAAAGGTCAACCAGGACAAAATGGTATGAATTTTAATAGAATTGAAAAAATTAATATAACACATATCTTGTATAATAGGTCTTCCGGGACTTGCTGGACCTCCAGGTGATCGAGTAAGTTTAACGAATAAACTATTTCTAGATGTATATATATATTGTTTTTGTATAGGGCCTTTCTGGTCGTCCTGGTTTACCAGGTCTACCTGGTCTTAAAGGAATGAATGGAGAACCAGGCCGAGATGGACGAGCTACAGAATCAGGTAAATAAAAGTTCAAATTAAATTTATTCTTACAAATGTATCAAATTTATTATTCTCATAGGACAAAAAGGAGAACCAGGTGATTTTGGTGCATCTGGAATCCCAGGACTTGCTGGAATGATTGGTGATGCTGGTATGTATAATTTAGTAGATCGTTTTTTATTTTAATATATATACATGTAAATTTTCTATTGTAGGTCTTCCGGTAAGTTGATAGTCGATAAGTAAGGAATGTATTTTTTTTCTGTTTTCATTCTATCATCTCAGGGTCTGCCAGGCATTACTGGTTCACAGGGAGCACCAGGTAAGATAATTGAAAAAAGAAAAATTTAAAGTATAATACTTGTAATCAATAATATTTTAGGTCGTGATGGTCTTCCAGGTATACCAGGAGAAAAAGGTTTAACAGGCATACCTGGAAAAGCAGGACGACAAGGTAAATTATCATTATTATTTAGTATATGACTTGTATAATTGTTTTTATGTCTCTGATTTAAGGTTTACCTGGTTTACAAGGACCTAAAGGAAATGCTGGCTATCCTGGTCGTCCCGGTCTGAAAGGTGCACAAGGTGAAAGTGGTATGTATAAATAAAATTCATAAATTAATTTTAATCACTATGATTATGATTTATTTGATTTCTACTTTAGGTGGTCGTAGTTTACCAGGTTTTCGTGGTGATCCTGGTCGCGATGGTCTTCCGGGTCGGCCAGGTCTCCGGTAAGTTTTTTTTAATAAGACAAATAATCTGAACGAATTTTATTATTCAAGAGGACCACCTGGTGATATGGGTCTACCTGGTGCGCCGGGTCGTGATGGTATGTAATCATTTTTATGAATATTTTATTGATCTTATTTCTATAATTTTCTTTTTAGGTCATGGAGTAGCTAGTGTACGAGGACCGCAAGGAGAACGTGGTCTAGATGGTTTACCAGGTCGACCAGGTTCAAGTGGATATCCTGGACGAGATGGTAAACCAGGTTTAGCTGGTCCACCGGGTAAATTCATGATATTCGTTTGATCAGATAGTAATTGTTTAATATTTAGGTCTACCGGGTCTTCTTGGAATTAATGGTCTTCCTGGTATACAAGGTGCTGCTGGTGCAAAAGGATTACCAGTAAATAAAAGTTTTGCTAGGATATACAAAATTATAATTTGTTTTCTATTTTAAGGGTCAACCAGGACCACTTGGAAATCCAGGTTTACCAGGAAGACGAGGAGAACCAGGCATACCAGGTATGTCTTATGCATAATTCAATAGACAATAATTTAATTTAATTTCTTGTCTTTTTGTTTTTTTAAGGTATGTCTGGAATCCCAGGTCGTAAAGGAGAAATGGGCGATGCAGGTTAGTTTCAATCATATATATTTTCTATTGATACAATAGAATTATGTTTTTTTTTTTGTTGTATAGGATCGCCGGGTGTTGATGGATATCCAGGTATACCAGGTCCAAAAGGAGAAACAGTACGAGTAGAAGTAAGAAAATAACTGTTTGTGTTTTTTGTCGTTGTAAAAAATATTCATTTTTATTATATTAGGCTTTAGTACATCCAGGTGCAAAAGGTGAACGTGGTGATCAAGGATATCCTGGTAAGAAAATAATTTATGCAAAAAAAAAAATTTTTTTTTCAAATACTTAATGTGGTTGTGCTTTTTTTAAGGTGCCAATGGATTACCAGGTAAAATTGGTGTTCACGGACCAAAAGGCTATCCAGGTCAAGTTGGTCTTGCTGGTCGTCCAGGTAAATTGACACAATGAAATATTTAATTAATGACTATTCTGTTGCTTTATAGGCAGTCCAGGTTCATTAGGAGCTCGTGGTCCAATTGGTGATGTTGGATTTTCAGGAGGGTAAGTTCAAAATTTTTTTATTATTATCTAGCTTAATTTGATTTTTTAGACCTGGTTTACATGGCCCACCAGGACCACCGGGTAAATCTTTTGTACAAAAAAAAAAAGAATATTAGATATTAATTTAGTAATTCTGTTCTATAGGTATTGCTGGTCTTCAAGGTCTTCCAGGAGATACAGGTGAAGGTTCATTCGTATTTGCACGGTATGTTATTATTAAATCGAAATATTAAATTTACTTTTGTTATATTCTATTATTTTAGTCATAGTCAAGATAAAACAACTCCACAATGTCCATATGCAACAACAAAAATGCAGGAAGGTTTTTCATTTATGGGTATGCAAGGTGATGCATATGCTGCTCATCAAGATCTTGGTAAATTACTTTTGTTTTATTAATGAAATTTTCTATTTCTTTTTTTATTTCTTTATCAATAGGTGGTTCGGGTAGTTGTTTACGTCGTTTTAGTGCTATGCCATTTTTATTTTGTGATATTGGTAATTCATGTCATTATGCATCACGTAATGATTATTCATATTGGTTATCAACAAATGAACCAATGTCATCAAGTATGGCACCATTTGAAACACGTGATATACCAAATCATTTAAGTCGTTGTGTTGTTTGTGAATCAGCAACACCTGTATTTGCAATTCATAGTCAATCACAACGTGTTCCAACATGTCCTGATGGATATGATCTTTTATGGGCAGGTTATAGTTTTGTATTTACATCAGCTGATGGTGGTCGTGGTGATCAACAAAGTTTACAATCACCTGGTTCATGTCTTGAAAAATATCATGATCGACCATATTTTCATTGCAAAGATCATTCACAATGCAATTATTATCCAAATATGATGACATTCTATTTAGCTACATTAGATGATTATACAGGATTTGAAAAACCAAAATTACTTACATTAAAAGCTGGTACACAAAGACAACATATTAGTCGATGTGCTGTATGTCATGCTAATCTATTTAAACAGACAACTTATGGACCATCAGCATTTTTTGCACAAGTCAAGAAAATTTAATCAAGACAGTAACTAAATATTTTATGTTATATTTTCTTTTTTCGCATTGATGATGATGATTCTTTTAATAGTGAGATCAATCATCATTACTTTTCTTCTTCTTTTTTTTTTGTTTTTTATTCGTTTTTCTTTTTTCGCTATTAATATGTATGCGTGACATATATTAGGTTTTGTTTGTCGGTTTGTTTTTTTTTCTTCTTGCGCTATCATTCGATTTTTTTTTCTTTTGTCGTCTATCTAGTCATCGAAATAAAAGTATTGAAACATCAGAGCCATTTAGAAATATGATTTTTTATATATTCTTAACAAATAAGAGATTATACACATATTCGAATTCACAAGCTCGAAGATAATGATAGAGAAAATATGGAACGGGAGAAAATGTCGAGAAATAAATATTGAAAGGGAAATATATCTGAAAATATGATGTATTTAGTAAATGGTAATTCTAAGCACATGTAATCGTTTTTAGGAAGGGAATGCAAGTGAAGATAAGATCCCTCACAGCCACATCCTCGATAGTAGCAATAGCAGTATTACCCAGTGCACGTTTAATGAGTAAACAAAAATTTTTTGTTTTGTGTTTAGTCTTAATCGGCGAATTGTTTTTATTAAGAGCCATTTCACTTATGCTACGGTCCGTGGTGCTCAATTCGCAGTCGACACTAATGAGATCAACATCATCAGTTGAAGAAAAAAGATCTCATATTAAAAATTCAATATCTCAGTGATGCTTTAAGCTATCGAGGTGCAGTTAGTGACAAAAAGCTTACTAATTGGTGTACTTTTGAAATATGTAAATGGAATCAAGATTTGAAAAAAAATCGATTGAGCATCATAGGTCATGGCTTAAGTGAAATGACTCTTCAAAGATAGTAGATTTAACAAAGCATGCCGAGCTATAACACTTACAATCTCAATGACACAATCTAAAACATCTTTTTTTGACCATTATTCTACATTCGAAATGTGTGTTTTTTTTTTTCGTTGATATTTTTCCTTTCTATGACGCACATAGAAATTGTTGTTTTTTAATTGGAATTAAGTTTTTCAGTCAACTCTCAAGTTATGATTGAATTCAAAATAAAATGCATGTATATAGCTTCTCAACCATCCCTGCGACAATGTTAGCTAAAAAAGTCAACTATTCTTTTCTTTTTTAGTAAGAGAGAGATTTTGTTCCCTTAATCTGCGTCATTGTTTTAATCAAAATAAAAAAAAAAAAAAAAAAATTCAATTTATTATTTATCAAAATATATATATTTAATCAGGTTGGTTATATAAGAGAAAATTTTCTCATTTGTATTTGTTTTTCTCTTTTGAAATTTATAAGATGTAATTATTAAATAGTATGACATACTTTAGAAATTAAAAAAAATCTATGATTAGTCTTTCTATTAAACCATGTAAATTAAGTTTTGTAGGTTTGTTCAACTTGTTGTAAGTATTTTATTAAAACTTAGTTCATCTTAACATAATGGCATTTTGTGATAGTATTTATGCAAGAAAAGTGTTCTTGAGTGAAATATGTACGCAAACATTTAAGTTATGTAGCCTTGATTATTAATAAGAAACGGTGTGAAACCACAATATCGTACAATAAACTGTCAAGTTTTTTTTTTTTCTTTTTTCTTTCTTTCTTATATTAAAAAGAATATTAATTTAATGAAGTAACATATATAATCATATTTTCTTGTCCCATGTATTTTGACTTAATTCGAATTAATAAAAGAATCTTTATATATTTTTTTGTTACAAATCGTAACAAATAATGTTACCAAAGAAACAGTTTGATGTATTGTGTTTGTTCAAGGAATTTATTTAATTTCGAACAATAATTGTAAGAAAATATAAATAGATATTAAAATTGAGAATAATTTATATTCTTAAAAAAAAAAAAAAGAAAATTATCATTTCCGTTGGTAAGGAGAAATATTCTATTCTATTATTTCCTTTGTTGAATTATTGAAAATGATTATTATTATAGAAATTTATTTATTTATTTTCCTTTAATTAATTATATATAAAATGATTTTAACTTTTTATCTAAAGTAAAACTACTTCAAATTCTTCAAACATTTTCTTCTTTTCAAGGATAAATTGATGTTTATCTTTTCACTATTGGTAATAATCTCATATTTGAGTATGATCAACTTCTTTTTCTTTTCTTTTTTTTTTTGTTGTATTCATGAAAAACATTTTTCGATTGTCTTTTGATGCCATTATTTTACCTTCTTTTATTATTTAGTGACAAGTGTCTACCTTTGATGTATTACAGTATGTTTCATAATAAAGGACATGAAAAAAAGACGCGAAAGAAAAAAAGAAGAAAAAAAGTCAAAGTTATGTTCTTCAGTGAAGAGTGAAGCATAATATGTGACAAACAAATCGGAGTCATACAAAAGAGCAAACGAAACTTCCCTAGACTATAAAAATAAAAGCAGCTTATCTAGAATTGATAAACGTTAAATAGGTTTTTTTTTTTTTAATGAAAAAAAAAAAGAAGATAGAAACAATATGTGACGCTTTATTTTGTGTCCATTAAAAATAAATATACATACTTTGATCATACAAACAAATCATTCGTCTTTTTTTTTCTTACGGTAAATGTATAAGCTCTTTTTTTGGCAAGTATATTTAATTTATTTTTTTTTTTTTTTTTTTTGAAAGAAGCATAGCAAATGAAAGAAAAAAATGAAGAGAGTAAAAGAAGGAGAGAAGTTTGTTGTCATTTCATTTCATTTTATTCTATTTCAACATACACAACAGCCATTGTTAAATGTACTACGACCGTTCAATTTATTTTACTTTTTTTTCTTTCTTTATTTTACTAGTGAATGTATAGTCGACTTTTCAACACAAGTAAGTTACCATAACTATTCACATCATTGTTCACTCATATTGTCTTCACTTTTTAAGAAGCTATACAAATGCTTTACATAATCGTCAGCATCTAAGTGGTTATATATATATATATACATATATATTGTACCATTACCATAACATATGTCAATGCTCGTTTCATCTCGATTATTACCATCAGCATTACCTTCTTCATCGATGACTATTCGTGATAACAATATCGATCATAGTCATCAAACAAATTCAACCTCATTACCAAAATATTTTAATGTTCCCTTTGCTATTCAACATGGATATTTTCGTTGTGTTCGATATTTATTACAACTTTATTATGATCCTAATGAACGTGATAGTCAACTTCGAACACCATTAATTTTATGTTCATATGTTGAAAATGATCGATGGAGTTTATCACTTGCACAAAATTTATTAGAAAAAGGAGCTAAAATAGACTTAGAAGATAATGCAAGACGGAATGCGTAAATAAATAAAAATATTTTTTTTTCAATATTCATTTCATTTATTATTTATTTTCATTAGAATGCATCATGCTTGTGCTTTACAACGTTTTCATCTTGTACAATTATATTTAACATGTTTAGATTTTAATATTGAAGCAAAAGATTGTGAAGGAAATACTTGTTTACATTATGCTGCTATTACGGGTAAATTTTTAAAAAAAAAAGAAATTTTAGTTTCTTCCGGAAATTATTTTTTTTTGTCATTTCAAGGTAATTCTGGAATTGCTGAGTTAATTATTAGATCAGCAGAAAAACTTGATATTCGTCTCGATCAATATATAAATCGAGAAGGTAAATTTGATTCATTTGTGTTATTTTGTTGGTTTTTTTCTATTCAAGTAAGTTGTTCTTTTCTTTTTTTGTATTCAGGATGTTCAGCAGCTGCTCTTGCACTTAAATATGGACATATTGAATGTGCTAATCAAATAACTCATCGTGATTGGGATGAATTTTATGTTGTTCCACGTCCATTATCTATTTATGAAAGTCCTTCAACAACAGATGATAATCATATGATAACAAAAAAAATAAAAACAAAAAATAATTCTTATCAATCATCAGAAAAAAAATCTGACATTCGTCCATCAACACTTTCATTTGGTTTATTAAAAATAATTTTTAATGATAGTGATACTAGTTATTCAAATCGTTTAGCAAATCTTTGTAAACAAGCTAAACAAAAACGGCGTCATCAACATTTAAAACATTATAAATATGAAGCACCACAAACATCGACAATGACAATTAACAAACTTGACCGAACTAAATCAACATTAACTAATGGTACACATTATTGTAGTACAGAAGCTGTTGTTAATGAAACACAATCATTACAAAAAATTAAAGAACATCAAAAAAATGTTCATAATAATGAAAATTTTAATAATACAAATCGAACAAGTCCACGAACACAATTATTAATGCAACAACAAATTTCTAATAAATCAAATATAAATGATCAAAATTCATCATTTATACAAAATACAACAAGTAAAACACAATTATCAATTGATGATATAAATCAAATTAAATTACATTCAACAAAAAATGATAATGAAGAAATTAAATCTAAAATAAGTATACCAACAATATATCCTCAAACATCAAATTCAACATTCAATCATTCAGAAAATAATCTATCAAGAATAAAAAATAAATTTCAAAATTCAACAACATCAATTATACATGATCAACCATATATTAATTCAGCTAAAATAAAACCAACATATATTTCATCAGCATCAATAAAAAAGAAATCATTATTAATTGATCAAAATGATTCAGTTTCAACTATACCTAAACAACATTATTCTATTATTGGATCAGATTCATCAACATATTCTCAATCAATGTATGCTGGTCGTCCAATATCAGCTATTGTACATCATTCAAATTCAAAATCAAATGATTCATCATATTCAATTCGTGAAGTTAAAGGAACAATATGTCGATATAATAAACCTGAAGAATTATTTGGTGTTCGACCTGAAGAACTTTTTGCTCCTGAACAACAATATCAACCAAAAATTTTTGATCAACATTCAATAATAAAAACAAATGACAATACACGTTTAAAACGTAATCAATTACAAAAACAACAACATATATGGCAAAATGATGTTGATAAAATTCTTGATTTATATAATATTCATCATTGTGCTAATTATCGTAAATCAGCTATACCACCATCATCAACAACAATACAAACAGATACACTCAATGATTCAATACATAATGGTAGAGCTCGACGAATGTCTATAACAAAAAATTCTTCAGTAAATTTTAAACAACCAACTAATTCAAAACAATCAACATTCGCTCCATTAAATATTTCACGACGAAATTCAATTAGTCGTCCATCAATTAAATTGACAAATGCATAGACATTGAAAAACAATATATATATATATATATATATATATATTTGAACTTTATTTTTGAATATTTTATGTGTATATATTTATTCTTTTTTTTTTTTTTAATTTTATATTGACAAAACATTAAATTGTTGAACAAATCAATCTTGTTCAACATTTATTTTATGATATTTCATTGCAACGTACAAATTATAGTTGTTAGTTGCTAGAGATTTAAATTTTCTTCATCAAAACATTTTGATATGAATATTTGAAATTTATAATATTTATACAGAATAGTTGTACCACAAAAAAATTGAAATATTTCGACTCTAGTTTATTTTCTATTTCTTAAACAAAAACATACTTTATTACCAGTAGGGCGGAAAAAAACGAAAGAGACAAAAATGTTATCGTGGCGATCGTGCCTATAAGAGGTTTAGGTATGCATTAAAGTCTAATAAATATCTAAATCGAATTCAACATGAATTTATCTCTAGTCGAATTCTAATTTTGTCTATGAGAAATTATTTGATCAAATAACATTCGAATTAAATAGTAATATCAATAATCTTACGTGTATGTTTGATTTTATTATTTACAAATATTTCAATATTGGATAGAATATATTTATTCAATAAAATAGTCTTTGGTGACTAACGATAGAACTTTTTCATTTGTTCTCTTCCGATTTCAATAAGTTTTTTTCCCCGCTATAGATACTACATAGTGTTTTAATAAAAACTCTAATAGAATTTCGATTCTTATTGATATTTGACTTAGCTATAGAATTTTTAATATGTCTACTTTCTAATGGCTCCAGATTTCTGGAAAATTCGTACTTTTGAATTTTGGTCTTATTCTACAGCAGTAAATTTTCTATTTATAAAAGAAAAAAAATATTAAAGTAATTATTTTTATTGAGAGAAGCTTTATATAGAATGTTCTTGATTTTTGTTCGTTCGTGTTCAATGTGTTACATATCTAAAGTGTAGCTTAATCGGCTGTAAAATCTATGATATATATATATATATATATACTTTATTTGAATAAAACTTAATTTATTTTTGTCGTTCATCAAAATCAATTTAATTGAAATAAATAATTGAGGATTTAAGATATCGTTATTAATGAACATGAAAATGTGTTCAAAAAAAAAACGAAGTAATACAACAATAAATAATCCTTTTATTTTAAGATTCATTAAGTAACATAGATAACGGCATAATTGTTAAACGTTTTGATGGTTCATTAATAAAATGTCGATCATTCCATTGTATAATTCTTTTTAATGAATAAAGATTTGCTTGTTTTTGTTCATTTTTATTCATTGTTGTAATAAATTTATCAATATTTTCTGGATAATCACAATTTTTTTTCATAAATTCAATATGATTTTTCCAATCATTATCACATTTTTGTTTAGTTATTAAATTTCCACGTGCATTATTAAGACGTTGTAATAATATTTGATTATCATTATAAATACGATTATATTCATTATAACGTTGTTGATAACGTTTAGATATAAATGTATTTAAATTTTGTTCATATGTTTGATTTTTATCATCAATCATTGTACGTTTTCTTGCTTTTAATAAACGTTCATATAATAAATGATTTTCATTTTCTATACGATTATATTGATTTTGTTTAACAATTTCATGTTGTATATGTGATCGTTCAATTTCATTAAGATGTTTTAATGGTAAATAATATTGATTAGTATAAGATGAATTTTTTTGTTGTTGTTGTTGTTGACGAAGATTTGTTAAATATTTTAAATATTCTCTTTCATGAATTTCACGTTTTTGACGATCATTACGTTTATGTTGAAGAACATCTTTTATTACGAATGGCATTCTGTTTTTTTTTCTTCTTATTTATCAATGAATCTAATTATTTAAATGACTCGTATGTTCGATTAACAACTAAATGACAAATAAATAAATACTACCGGTGAACGAAGAAATGTAATTATCATAGTTGGAAAAGCAAAAAGAACAAAATTTTTTTTTGCTGTCATCAATGAAAAATATAGAGAATTTTTTTTTTAAATGTTATTAATTTTTTATTATTATGTTTCGTGCATGAAATTAAAATAGACAGATGATAATTGTTTATAGAATTCAATTAGTATTTCTAGTAAGTTTTTACGATTAAATGACAGTTATTGACATTACATTAGTATTCAAGAGAAAAAAAAAATTACAAAATAATTCGATCGATAAATGAAAAGATTTCTGAAAAAAATATTTTTAAATTATCATTTTGATTTTAGTTGAATAAGAATATTTAGCACTATTGATGAAGACATAATAAAAGGTTAAATAGCAAGAGAAAATTTGACATTTAAAAGTCATTGGAGATAATAAAAAAAAAGACGTTTTTTTTTTCTAAGTAAAGCAGCGAAAGGAAATTCTCATAAAGGAAAATTAGGATCAAGTCTTAGAAAATTTTTTTTGTAACACACAAAGTTCTATTGATTTTCTTTGATATGAACCAAGTATTATCTTTATTGTTTAGAATAAACAAAAGAAAATTTTAAGATGTTGATTATTTCCCCCTTGTTGAATTGTGTTTAATGCCTTCAGATTCAATTCTATTAGAATTAATTAGAGTTGTCAATGATTGATATTGATTTACTCTTCAAATAATTGATAGTTGATTTTGGAAAAAAAAAACTAAAACAAGTAATAAAATTAATTATATGATATAAATATGGGACACATTCCAAATCAATTTACTTATTAGACTAAACATAATCATTGAGATAGAAAAATAAATTATTTATATTGACAGCCTATGGGTTCCTGTTAAACATGTTTTCTATTATAACTAGTTCTATCTAGAACATATATGAATGTTCCATACGGAAGTTAATCTTTTATTTTATCAATAAATATTCGATAATTCGGTTTTTTTTTTTTGTATTATCATTAAAATTCTTTCAGTTGATTTTTCAGCATTGATTTTTATCTAAATATTTCTTAAAATATTTCAATGTTTTAATATTTTCTTTGATTAATCATGAAATTAAATTATACCGATCGTAATACAATGGTTTTATTTTATTTTTTCTAACGAAAGTAATAATAAACATAATATATTTATAACAAAAATCAAGTCTTTTCTTTGTATATACATAAAAGAAAGAACAAAAAAAAAATTCAAGAACGTTTCTGTCGCCAATTATACATGCCTTGTAATTCTTTTTCTAAATCTTCATCATCATCATCATCATCGTCATTTTCATTGATTGTTTGTTTTTTAGAATTTTTTATACCTTCTTTTATTACTTTAAATCGATTATCTTTTAAATCATGCATTTGTTCAATTTTTTGCCATCGTGTACTAAAAAAAGAAAAAAATTTCAGATTAAATTAGAAAAAAAAACAGCATTTAAATATACATTAATTCATCTGTTTCAATTATTTCTCGTTCAACATCACGTTCATTATCATCATTGGCTTCTAATTTTTCTGATATCTAAATATAAATGTATAAGATAATTTATTTATTATTAAAAAAAAAAAAGAAAATTTTTACATTTGTTTGTTGTTTCATTTCACGTGTAAATGCATCCCATTCAACTTCCATTTTATCAACATATTCAACTTTTCTCATACGTGCATCTATATGTGGATCATCAAAAAATCCTTCAGGTAAAGCAGAAGATTCATCGGACGATGTAACATTATTTGTCACTGCTGTTGTTGATGATGATGATGATGATGATGATTTTGTAGTTGGTTTATTAGTATTTATTTGTGATTTCGATGAATCAGAATCGAAAAAATCTAAAAAAAAAAAATATTTTTTTAAAACTATTTTTTTGTTTTATTATAGTCATACCGGCAGGTAATGCTGAATGTTGAGCTGTTGTTGTTGATGAAGAAACAGTACTTGATGGTTTGCTAACAATTACATTATCGCTTGATGTGGCTAGAAAGAAAGAAAAAAAAGATAATAAAGATTGTTAGTGTATGTTTGACAAATTGATTTAATTTGATAGACATACCTACATCATGAGAACGTTTAATACCTCGTTGTTGAGTTGTAGTTGAAGGTGGAGGGAATGGTTTAGCAAAAACTGATTCGCTATTGGATTGTTTAATATTTGATTTAAGTTCAATTAATTTCTGAATAATGGATGAAACAAATGATAATAGAAAAAAATTTGTTTTTGGAAAATCAAACGAACTTGTTTATGATCTCGTCCATTAACATGAGCTTTCCAAAATGTTTCACTAGTTAATTGTTGATTACATAATGCACAATACAATTGACCTGTATTTGTATATCTGAAAATGATTTAAGATCGTTTTCATTGTTTAGTTTTGTCTTTTTATTTTTTTGTTTTTTAGTAAAATTTACTTCGCTAATGGTGAATCAATTCTCTTTTGTTTTTCTTGTTTCATCAACTGACGAAGTGTCGTCTTGGTATCTACTGGTTTAGATGCCATCTAAAAAAAGCAAACCATATTAGTATATCTCGACTTTGTTTTGTATTTCAATAGGCTATTTAATATAATTCATATTTTTCTGATTTCTGTTTCTTTTCCAGATTGGGAACAACAATGATATATGAGGAAGTAAATGGATTGGCGAATGCTACAAGATTTATGAAAAAAAAAAAAAGAGAAAAACGAAGAAACAAAAAGGGGAAACACACACACACATGCGCAATGAACGAAAAAAAAAGGAGAATGAGAGAAATAACAACAACAACAACAATAAAAATGTGCAGCAACTAACAACAAAAAAATAGAAACAATGTATTTAATGCATTAGCACCAGCAATGAAATATAAAACAAGAACAAGAAAAGGATCTGTTGAAAACAACACTGTTCGTTCAATGTGAGGAGAATATTAGTGTTTCTTATCTACGACTGTTCGAAGAGAATGAAGTTCTCCTCTTGAAATTTTAACAAACAATCAAAAGAAGAAAAAAAAAACGATATACACTCTCACACAAAAGTGGTTTTTTGTTTTTATACAACAAACAATAAAGTATTTACACATGTATATAACAGGCCATTGTCTTATTCTTTTCTTTTTGTTTTTCTTTTTTTTCTGATTGATTTTTCACTGACGTTATAAATTAAATGAAAAATAAAAACAGACGATCAAACAAAAAAAGAGGAATGCTGTAAAGATTTCAATAGATAGAATATAGGTGTTAAATTGCATAGATTAATTTTGTATTAGTGGTTTTTCTTTTTTTTTTCTTTCAATATGCACAAAAAATAAAGATGTTAGGACATAAAACAAAGGTATGATTGAAAATAAACCTGCTTACTATGATGGTTATTTTAAAATAAAGACAAAAACGAAAAGTAAAGAAAGACAAACGGCACTGTATAATGAAAATGTGAAAACAAATAGAGATAAAGAAAGTGCAAAGCCAAATTACTGATGAAACAAAAACTAAAGAAACAAAAAAAAAAAAGAAAAGAAAAGAAAAGGAAGAAAGAAAAAAACTCTTTTAAATAAAAAGAAAATTTTCGTAAATATTCTAAACAATTGCTCGACGACGATGAATATCTTGTAAAGCTGGTATAACATCATCAGCTAATGCAAGACGTTCAAATATTGGTACAAGTGTTAGTAATTCAGTATCATGCATATCATCAAACCAACTAGTTACAGGAACCTTTTAATAAAAGAATAATATATTAATAAAAAAAAAAACAAAGACAAAAATTTATTTTTTTCTTTTCACATACTGCATTATCTTGATGAAATATATATGATACCGGCGAATTATCAATAATGATTACTTTACGAATATCGCGACCTAGTCGACTAAGATCTTTTATATAATTTCCTAGAAATAACAAAAATACATATAAAGAATTTTATAATTTTTTTTTAGAAAACAAATCAGGGATGCACAGAATTGAGACAAGATTTTTTTGCTTCCGATCCTGATGATTTTAATTTTTTGGGTTCCACTATAGAGCAAACTAGTCCAGAATTTGTTTGTATTACATCTACAAAATTCACTTAAAACTATAGAATATTTAACTATAATCTTTAGTTTCGATTGAGATAACCTTTTTCTCGTAGTCCCAAGGAGGGATGATCTAATTTGAATATCCAGATGGACATTAGATGAAAAATTAAAAGTATACTTGTTGATGATTTCTGTATTTTTTTCACTCAATTGATATCGTCAAAAAATGATTTTCGCTTTTATCTATTTGGCATTTGAGAAAATTTATTCTTCTTTAACAGTGAGTGCTTGCACGGAAACATATGTTCAACATCATAAATTTACACAATTTTCCATAACACTCCGATATAGCAGCAAAAAAAAACAAATGTTCGATCTCCCTTCTCAATCACGGCGATGTTGAGACACCCCTGAAAATAATGTTTCTTTTTTTGTTTTACCATTATAATAAGTGCAAGATTCACGAAATAGTCTTGAATGAAATATTTGATTTGGATCAAGCAAATCAGCTACAGGATCAGCATACTAAAAGAAAAAAAAATAGTATATGTATATATATATATAAGAGAATAAATTCTATTCAATTACTTTTGCAAGACTAGCAGTAAATAAAACACATTCAAAGAGTTCACCAACGCGACGTAAAAATTCATCAACATGTGGTCGTTTTGTTACATAGACCTAAATTGACGAAATTAATTAACATGAACAAAACGATTTAATTTTCATTTCTATTATTAAAAAACTAAGATTTTTTTTGGTTGTCTTCACTTCTTTCTTTGATGTTATATAATCTAATTTGTTAGTTTTGATCTATTATTAATACGAGAAGTTAATAGAAACATCTTTTTTTTTTTTTTTTGAGACCTCGATGAATAAATATAACTCACACATATGACAAATCTCAACTTAAGAAATGGCATGAATAATTAATTATCTTCAACATCCTACATTTTGTTGATAAAACATAGACTCTATTTGTTTAATGAAAAATAGGGAAACAATAGTCTCTAGAGATGACAGAAATGTAACGTCTCTTGATGTGTTTTGTTTTTATATGTTCAATCAAAAATACTTCTGTTCGTGCTTTTTTTTTAATTTAATTAATTATTATATTAGATAAAAAAAGAAGAAAATATAATCTACTTGATGAACTTGTCCATCAATTTCAACGGGAACAATAAAATCAGCATTTGGTACTGGTTTAAATGATGAATGTACCAATGTTTCATCAAGATCAATAACTAAACATATTTTCACTCGTTCAGTAACACGTAAGGTTGGTAATAAATATTTTTCATTTGACTAAAAAAAAAAAAACAACATAGTTTATTTTCTCAAATAAATAAATAAATATATTATTAGTAAGATCATGTGATTTTTATTTTTGAGGTTAGTAAAAAAAAAACGAAAACTCAGTTTGTATACCTCAAAATGTAAATTTATATCAGAATTCAATGCAATTAACTATAAGAAGATGAATAATGTGTTTCAAAAAAAAAAAAATATTTGTTTTTTTTTTTTTTTTTAATATTTACTTCTTGATTAGTAGAGGTTTCTTTTCTTTGTGAATAGATTGCACTTCTCGATCGACTACGATTTGATACACTTAAACAACAGAGTAAAATCGATACAATACGATATTTTCGACTTGAACGAGCTAAGAATAAACAAAGAAAAAAAAACAAAAATTATTTTATATGAATTTTATTTTTTCTATTATTTATAAAAATACTTTTTGTTATTGGAGATGTTCCACTTGTTATAACTGTACCCGTTAATGGTATTGTTCGATTAGGATCATCATCTTTTGATACTTGAGTTATAACAGATGATAAATCATTTTCTTTCGATGATTTGTTCATTGTAAAGAGATAGAGAGCGAGAGAATAATTTAATGAAATTTAAAATAGAAGATAATCAATAATAATAAGAATAAAATAAGGATATATATATATATATATATAAATTAGGCACCGAGTTAGCCGTTGCTTGTCGGATGATCAAATAATATTTTACCAAACGACATGAGTTTTTGGAAATATAATATATGACAACAAATTATTCTTAAAGATGATACTCTTGTCGTTATCTAAATCTATAGAAGAAAAAAACAACTCTTGAGATTGTAAATGATTATGAAAGAAAAATAAAGACGATAGAATTTCATTAACTACATGTAAAGATAAAACAACTATATTTATTTCAATATATTCTATGTAATACTTGCCATAACCGACATTTTTATTCCTTCGTTTCTTCTTTTTTTTTGTATGTCAATAATTTAACTGATATTAACGACCTCTATTTATTGACATACTTTTTTTTTTTATAATTGAAAAATTTCTATTTAAAATCTAATTTATTTTGAAAAATTTCTTAATAAAAAAATATATTTTTTTGTTTTTACAATCGTCAAATAAAATAAATTAACTAAATGATCAGCTGATTAAAAAAAAAATCAAAATGAATCATTTTGATATGATTTAGTCTCTGTCTATCGCTCTCTCAGCTAGATTATCTTTATTCTTATACTAAATCCTAGATAATTCTTAAAATAAGATTTATTAAAGAAATAGTTACAAATTGTAGTTGTTTTTTTTAATGATTATAGGTCAAATAGGAATGAAATATTTTCTGTCGTTCGTTTCTTTCTTGTTCTTTTACTTATATTTACACAAATCGACATCTGTTCACCTATTCCTTTTCATTTATATGAGGTAAAAAAAAAAACCGCAAAAGGAATGTTATAGTGATTATTGGTCAATATAATATTTCATGTTTCAACTAGAAGACCTGGTTTTTTTTTTTTGATAAATTTATTTCAATATTATTATTAGTATTATAGATTGATTTATTTATTGTTTGTCTTAATTAATAATGACAAATCCGAAAAAAGAACTTACTGTTGCATGTAGTTATCTATTACGATTAATGAAAGCACATGTTAAATTATCACAAGAACAAATCAATATTTTTAAACGAAATTTTTATGATATATTATCTAAACGATTTATTGGACATTGGTTTCCTGGTAAATTATAGTTTGATTTATTTTTTATTATATAACTTTTCTTTTTTTCTAGCAACACCACATCGTGGAAGTGCATATAGATGTTTACAAACAAAACATTGGAAAGATCCTATTCTTAAATCAATTGCTGAACGTTCTCGTCTACCACTTCATCAATATCTACCAGCCATATTCACTATGTGGATTGGTAAAAACTTTTTGTTTCGAATAATATATATATAATGTTAAAATTATATCTATGATCATTAGTGACTAATTAAATAATTCTATTTATATCATGTATCTTCTTTAACGAAGCTTATTATTTCATATCCTCGTTTGACATTCTCAACCATGAGCATTATTTCTGATAGAAATTTTTCGAAAATCAACAATACATTTTTTTTTTGCGTTTGATATTCAAATCTTTTAATAGAATTTCAATGCGATAAACTATATAATCAATTATTTTATCAGGGAAAAAAAAACAACACTTATAGTAATAGGAAACTAATTCAGAGATCATATAAGAGATGAATGGTTCAACATTCAATATTAATCTTGTCCTATATTGTTAAAATACTCGAATAACTTACACTTACTTACCTTCGTGTTTCTTCATGTCTCTTAAATTAAAGAAATCTAATCATCTATGTTTTCTCTGACACGTAACGGATATTAAGAAAATAGAAAGCAGTATCTCTTTTTTTTTTTTTTCTTTTACACTTAATAGAATCTAAAGAAATTGAAGTATACATAACTATATCTTATATCTTACAGAACAAAAGATTATAACTTTTAGAATATAAAATAAAATATATTGAAATTAAAGATAAGTTAGGGGGAAAAAACGTTTACATCGTATGATCTAAAATTTCGAGAAAGATATAATAGAAAATTTTTTTTTTTTTTTTTTTTTGTAAAGATCCAGGTGAGGTAGCCATATGCTTTGGTGATGACGGTACATGGTGTCCGTTATATAAACATGATATAGATGGTAAAATACAACAAACATATAGTGATGGAGAAGAAACAATTTCATCGTCAATATCTGATGATGATTTATTAAATTTAACACAAAATATTAAAACATTAAATATAAATAATAAACATATTTCATCAAATACATTAGATAATCGTATATCAAATTCTTCGTTGTTAAATACAATTTCAACAACAACAACTATGAATACACAGATACAAAATTTTAATGATTATAATTATTCAATGTCAAATATCATATCTTCTCAAACAATGTCAAATGATTGGAATGTACAACAAAATAATTTCCGATCACAACAACAATTAACAATGTTAGATGGATTGTATCAAGGAGGACATTTTTGAAAAACTACAATGTATAAATCGTATATGTGTTGTTATTTCTTTCTATTCTTGTCATATTTATTCTCATAAGTGTCCATTTATTCATTAGATCTGAAGAATGAAATTCTTTTTTCTTTTTTTAAATGTATGATTGTTGTATTGATTCATCCATTTTTTTTGTCTTTTTCTGTAAGAAGTAAATGAAATTATAAGAATGTTGTATATAAATCTAACGATGGAGAAGAAGTTAACAATGTTTTTAAACTATATTTATTTTGAATCAAATCTTATTACTAATGGATACTTTTGATAAATTATTTCTTTCAATGGCAGTTATACGATGACAACTTACTGAGAATAGATCAACATAACAAGTTAATAATTATGTTTTTGTTTTTCATTAAAATACTAAGATATCTAATAGAGAAGAAAAATGTCAACTGTCATCGAGTTATCTGTCCTAGATTATAACTACTGATGAATGAAGTCCTTGGTGGTAAATTAAATGTCACTCTATTTGTAAACCTTAACAACAAGACTTTAACTGAAAAAATGAAGGAATACTTCCTTGTCGAACAGTACATATCTATCAATATATTAACTTCGACGATCGTTAACTTTTAAAATGCAAGAAAAAAAAAACGAAGGTTATAATCCAAAAAAAAAAAGAGAAAAATTGCATATTGGAGAAAGTCCGAACGAAATGATTCATACTTTGATACTTCTAAGATTACAATGGAAAATAAATAAAACATTGGGATAAAAGGTGAATGTATACAAGCATTTGTTTCCCTATGAATTTCGTGATTAAAAGAAGCAATCTGAAACAATATTAAAATTAATTATGTGCTACAATATGAAAATATATTATCCAGATAGTTCAGGGAACGGTATTTCATCGTTTAAACCAGTACATATTGTCTAAAATTACTGTTTATGACATTAAAATGTTGTTTCAAAGTACAAAAATAGACTTTCATCAATGACATCGAAACATTATTCTATGCGGGTGGGCTTAAACGACAAAATATCATTTCCTGAACTACCTGAGAACAGTAGAGATGAGCAGAATAAACTTTATTTTTTTTGTACTCTCTACCCTATCAAAGGAAAATTTTCTTATCCTTACCTTACCCTGCGTTGTAATATAGAATAGAGTTGTCCTGCACAGCTGAAATCGACAGAAAGATTTTTTTTGACATTTATATCATCTATTACCATATATGCTTAATTGGAAGCGAACGCAAAACGTTTTGTAGGTGTATCGTGTAGGATACAGTTACAATGAGTCATTTTATGTTATAAGCTATGCTTGACTTCTTTTCGTCATATATTAAAATTTAGAAAGAAAAGTATCTTCATCATTCCCCTATGATAATCATTTCGATTGTCGAAATTGACGTCTGAAATAGTTATATTATTGCATTAAGTTTAATCATATTTCGTCATCTTGTTTTACGAACTTCTTTTCCATTATCAAATGATTATGACTTCTCCTACTGATAAAACGACTCTTTTTTTTTTTTATTGTTAATCTATTACTCATAAAGCAATAATCAGAGAATATGAAAAATCAGTCTATGCAAATGAAATTGAATAACCTTTATTTTTTACCTTATAGACATTTTTTGTTTCCTCAAAACATATTCAGTAAAACGAACAGACAAAAAAAAAGGCCATTCATTTCGTCATAATTGAATATTGGTATGAGATTAAAAAAAAAACGCACATTATATCAAATGTCAATTGATGAAGATATTTTTTAACATTAGTAAATCAATACTTACCATCATTTTCTTTGTGATAATCTCATAGTAAATCGTGTTACTTTATTTATTCTTTGAAACAAATATTTAAGTATGAGAATGTGTCGTGCAGTACATTTATATGAATATATATACAAAAAAAAAAAAAGACGAAGTAGAGCTGAATGACATTCATACCAGACTTACGCTTCAATTGTTCAAACTCTTGTGCAATTTCATGCCTAAAGAAATTGACATTTTGACGTAATAGGATCCTTGATTAGAATGAACACTGACACTGTAACTAACGACTAGCGACCATGAGAATGAAGGCGCATTATTTTTTCCCATCAATGATTATTAGTTTTTCGTTACTATCAGAAAAAATAGATAAGATTGTTTTTTGAAATTTCATATTACGTCTAGATGAAATGGTTTTACACTTCTAATTTTCGAATCTCTTTGTAAAAATTAAATAATATAACCGTCGAGCGTTCATAATTTATCTGGACTTATTTAAATTTGCTCTATCTATTTAATATCATCTTTTTTTCTTAAACTAATTATGCTATTTCCGTCGAGACAAACAAACGATGATATATTGTGAACCCAAAAAAAAAAGAAATGGAATGATTTTTACTCTACAATATTTCTTCTTATGTTGGTACCTTGAATTTGAAAATATCGTATTATTTCTGTCGCTCTTAATTATTTTTCTTTTGTTTATTTTTCTTACAAATAATGTGAAAGTCAAAATAATCATACGATAAACATTCTAGTAGTTATTGTATTATGTGAAACAAACTATTAGAATTTAATTATAGAGCAAAGCTTCTTGATAATAAAACTTTTTTATGAATTGGATACAACTAGAAATTATCTAAACATCTTGCTTTGTTTCATTCAATCTATACAATATTTCTACCAGTGACGGAACCCGGATTTTGGGCTAGGCGTGGGCTTAGCGCCCTCTGCTTAGCCTGGTTTCATATAAAATCAATGGATTTTATATGACTAGTTCAATCATATGATGTACTCTTGATTGTGTATTAATACTCGATCCATTTTACCTTTTATTTCTATTGTATATATATATGTATCTATGAATTATATTCACAAAATGACGTCCGTACAACATATCCAAAAATTATATGAAATGTTTTAGTTTTTTGAATATAATAATTTGTCTTATTATTGATTATAATATATTTAAGAATATGTTCATCTCTTGAACAAATTTTTCGATAAATACTCAGAATCTATCACAAGAATGTCCTATAGCAGCATGATTATCACACCAATTTCGACAATAAACCTCAATGTTTTCAGTTAAGTTTTACTAGTTGCCTTGTATTAGACTGGTAATTAGTTGAGCAAATAGAACCCTATCGGTTTTTTTTTCTATTCATTCAATTATGAAAATGATTTTCGTTGTAGATAAAAAAAAACCCAATTAATCTGTTTTGGAAAGCATATCAAACGAAAAGTTTATTTATTTAATATCAATGAAAATGAATGTACTCAAAAGTAGGAATAAGCTAACTGTTATTAGAATTATTATTGACATAAATGAGAGAATATCATTATATAATTTGTTTAATAGAATTCGAAGAAAATTTTCTATTGTACCTCAGAATTATAATATGAAATTTTCAAATTATTTCTTACAAGAAAAATATTACTTTCCATCAGAAAAAGAATGAGATAAAAATTTCACTTCAAAATGTATTACAGTCATTGAAATAGTCTCATTTTTTTTTTCGTTCTTACCGAATGTCTGTTTAGATTTTCCTTCTGAACTAAGATTGATTATCTATCAGTAAATTTTGTAAAAAAGTTCAAAATTGTATCTTGGAATAGTTTCAACTCAACATTATTGTAGAACATTGAATGCAGTACAAAATGAAATATTACAATAAGCGAAATCTCAACTATGATTTTTTTTTTTTAAATAACTTTTGATAGAAACAAGAGAGGGAGAGCTGCTGTTTTTATTTTTACAAAGAGAAGATGAAGATGCATCGAATTGTATATGACAGGTATTTCTTAGGATTTTCAATAATCAGATGTGCATCCAAACTGCCACTGGACGATTTACAAAACTATGCAAGACTCAGATTTTTAGATTTTATTATTCAGGAGTCATAGATATTCTAGTTGAAATTTCTCGATCGATTTTTCAAGCAATTGCTGTGAAAAAAAATCATATTGTTGCTTTTTTCTTATGATAAAAGGAATCATTTTTCCGACACTTTTTAATAAATCACTATTTAAAACAAGTTAATGATAGTTATTCAATCTTACCTCAGAAGAAAATTATGAATACACCTTCGAAAATTGCGAAAAAGTTTAAGTCTAACTAACTGCTCCTGACTTTAACAATCTTCTCGTGAAGCAAAAAATTATTTTCCTGTTGACATGTACTCCTCCACTTAGAAAATTCTTGGCTTTAACCAGTTGTCTTTACGTGACCGACAATGAATGAATATTTTATCTCAAGACTTTTCTGTCATAGATTAGATCTTATATATACCTTTAATTGAATATTATTGGTATAAAAATAAACATAAATGAATTTATCGATGTCTCATCAATGAAATATAAGAATAAATTCGAATATTTTACCAGTATTTCTAATAGAAATCGAAAATAAAATGTTATTTATACACTTTGTTTATATTGTCAAAGTGTATGTGCACATTTTTCTCTTATAAATAATGCGTTGAAAAAAAAGAAAGGAAGAAAAAATTCATCATCTATCGATTGAAAAAAATTTATTTTCATTTTTCTCATCATATATTCAAATAGAAACTGAACGATAGAAGTAACATATTCTAAAAAAATTGAGTAAATTAGATTCATTATTTTTTTCTTTAAAAAATTAATTTAACTATCCTGAAAATACAGTGTTAGCAGGTGTTCTGTACATTTTAATTTTGCTCGGTAAGTATACCTGACCATTTTTCGAAACATATGAAAATGATAGTATTGGTTAGTTGTATGTACCAATAAGACTCATCTAAATAGAAATGTCGAGTGAATGGAGGAAATAGGCAAGGTTGTCATTTTATTAATTATTAAATACAAAAAAAAGAAAAATTCGACAAAGAAAAGAAAAACCACAAGTATTTCTTATTATTCATTATTTTTTAGATTGTTCAACTCAAGTCTTTTTCTTTTTTATTTGAATTAATTAAAATTTTAAAATGTCGGACCAAGCATCATCAGGAGATTCGACTGAATTGAAAGCTGGTCGTCCTCCAGCAAGTAAGAAGAAAATTTAATTGAATAAAATCAAACTTTTTTTTTTAATTATTAATTTCTAATTAGTAAAAGTTGGTGGAATGCGTGTTGGTGCATCACGTCCTCGACAAACATCACAAGGTGATGATAAAGATAAAAATGTTACTAATGAACAAATTTCAGGAGATAGTACAAATGCTAGTGGTAAAGAAGGAACATCCGATGATGATAATCAAAGAAATCAAGAAGATATCGATAATGAACAAGGATCAGGGTAAATATAAAGAATATTTAAAAAGAAAAAAAAAAGAAAGAATTTACTTCTTTTAGAACATTATCTAATCGTGTAGCTGGTCAGATGGTATCAGGAACATTTGTACCTGTATGCAAATTATAAACAAAATAGATAAAATATTTTATTTTTCATTTCTTTATTTAGGTACAAAAAGCTTTTCCAACTGAGGCCGTAAAAAATATTCATGATAGACATGGTATACATCCAAAACATGAACATAATACATATTCCAAACATGATGATCAACGTTTTATAAATCAACCACGAAAATAATACAAAAAAAAGAAAAAATCATAAAAGATAAACGAGACATTCTTTTTTGTTTTGTTTTGTTTTGTTTGCTTTTTTTGTGCTTTATGTCATTTATTTCATACACTTATATGGGTTGTTTTCTTTTTTTAAATAGGTTTTAGAAACATTTAATAAATATCTACATATTTAATCATATATTGATTTACTTTTCTTTTATTTATTTATTTGAAGATATAATGAACGACGATAATGAAATACCTTCTATATATAGTAAAAATCGAACAACGAATAATGTTCCATTATTTACTTGTGCAGTCAAATTAGACAAAAATGATTATGAAAGAAAAGTTAGTAAACTATGTATTGCTTTTTTTTTTACTTGTAATCAGACATTATGACGTCATAATACACATATAATCTTGAAAGATAAAAAACAAAGGACTGGTTTTTTTTTTTTCGTTTTTTTCTGTTGGAGAAATAATAAAAGATAATAACAAAATTTTGTAAGTCTATAAAGTTTGTACCTTGAATTTTGACTTTCAAAGTATTCATTCGAAAGTATTTTTCATTTTGACCTTTAACATGTTCGACAATTATATATCAACGAATAGGAAATAAATATTACCAAAAAAGAAAAAAATTCTTG
The DNA here is from genome assembly GCA_905250125.1 of Rotaria sordida. Taxonomy (NCBI): domain Eukaryota; kingdom Metazoa; phylum Rotifera; class Eurotatoria; order Philodinida; family Philodinidae; genus Rotaria; species Rotaria sordida. The sequence continues at coordinate 52,759 of CAJNOL010000734.1, forward strand.
TTATAGATTATATTTGCTTCCGAATGAATTTCATCATTATAATAATCTTTTGTGTTGTTTTTTTTTTTTTTCTATTTAGATACATTTGGAACGAACATTTCGTCAAATAATTGATGATATACGTTCTAAACAAATAAATATTCCACCTGAAGCTCAAAATGATTTAACATTAAAAACTACTCCACTTGAATATTATGATACATTTTTTATTGATCGAAATGGTGATGAATTATTATCATTTAATGTTGGTGCATTACAACAAGGTTGGATTATACCTGAATATGAACAAGTCTATCGTCTAGCTTTACCTGATAGTGAACAACATGCATCATTACAACGTGCACGTCGACCTAAACCATCATGTTTTAATTGTGGTGCATTAGATCATAATGTTCAAGGATGTTCTATGAAATTAGATAGTGATCGTATACGTCGTAGTCGTGAACAATATCAAGAACAAATGGCTGAAGCATGTGGTTATAATGATTTATCACAAATTAATGGAAATATTAATGAACCAACAAGTCGTTATCATGAAGATTCTTATCAATCAAGTTTAAATGATCAAATAATAATTGAAGAACGTTTTCGACGTTTTCAACCAGGTTATATTGGTTATGAATTACGACAAGCATTAGGACTTCGAGATAATCAAATACCAATGTATATATATAATATGCGTCGATGTGGTTATCCACCTGGATGGTTACGTGAAGCACGTGTTAAAAAATCTGGCTTACAAGTTTTTCATGATAATGAAGAAGGTATAATTAAATCGAAAAAAAAAAAAAAAAACAATAAAGAAATCTGTTTAATATTAAATTTTATTTTTTTTTCGTTCAGGTGAAATAATTGAAACAAAAAAATCTGAACCAATTGATCCAACTGGACAAGATAATGTCTTTCCTGGTGCATTATTAGATGATAATATACAAACACAAGCTGATTTAAATAATGAAGATAGTTATGAATATGATTTTGATAAAGTTGTTTCATATCCTGGTTTTAATGTACAAATACCAGATGGTTTTATTGATGAAGCTTATACATGTTTAAATTTACCAACATTTGATAAACAACAAAGTAAAGAAAATCTTATTGAAGAAATGTATCTTTTAAAAAAACCTTCACTTAAACGTAAATCAACACTTGAAACATATAAACCAACACCAATTGAAGAACTTAATACAACAAAACAAACAAAAATATCAATTATAAATGAAACAAATTCATCAATAATATCAAATGATCAAAATCAATTATCAACAAATTATGAACAAAAAAGTCTTGGACAAGTTTATGGTACACCATTATGGATGTTTAGTAGTACACCAAAATTACATGTACCACAACAATTACCAAGTCGTGATCAATTTCAACAAGGCATATGTGATCATTTACCATTTGAAAATTTACCTTCATATCAAACAGAAAAAGTTGGACGTATTGTAAGTTATATTTAATTATATAATAAAAGAAAATTTAGAATGTTTTTTTTTTTTTTTTTATTCTCGAAAGAAAATTATATTTTAATATTTTATTTTGATTTTTTGAGAATAATTTGATGTTTATTTAGATTAAACAAGTAGAAAAAAAAAATTCTATTGTTCTTGAGAAAGTTGATTAAACACGTCCTATCAATATTTACTTTAATTTCTTTATATAAATAATAATACAAAGATCAATCCAAACATGAGTTCATAAAATAGATTGAAAACATACTTAACATATATGTTCTTCCTTTGATAAATATAGATTGATTATTTGAGTCGTTAAAGTCTAAGAAATAAAAATAAATTTTTATTTTCATTTATCTTTAGTTTGATCTCCTCAAAGATGTACAAAAACGACTTGAAAGTCTTAATAATGATCCTTCATCTGTAACAAAAATTGAAAATTCTAACAATGATAATAATATGCAAATGTCTCCAGAACATACACCAGAATCTTAAGGAAGAAAAAAAAAAAAAAAAGAAATAAATTTCATTTGTATTTATCAATATTCTATCCTTATATGTTGTTGTTTTTTTTCTTCTTTTGTTTTCTGCTCGTCGTCTTCTTTATTTTTCATGTCTCAAATATTTCAACGAGTAGAGACTAATTCGATTGTATTTTGTTTTTTTTTTTCTTTCTTTCAGATAAAATTTTATTTTTAGAAAAGAAAAAAAAATAATAATGACAGATACATCTAAAACAACAATAACTAAAACTAATAATAATATAACAGTATTTACACAAGAATTTTCAAAAATTATTCGACATTATAAAAGACATTGTATATATATTAAACGATTACTTGAAGAAACTGATAAATCTTACAATGAAATAAATGATAAACGTATTCTTGCATTTGGTATGTAAGATTTTTCTTTTGTTAAAATAAAAACAAATAATTTGTTTAGAAAAATTTTCTGAAATTAAATTATCAAAATTAGATCGTGAATATATTAATAATATAATATCACGACCATTAGCATTAATTATTTGTTCACAAACATATAATGGAAAAGCACGTTTTCTTAATGAACTTTTAAATGAACCTTTATTACCAGAATCACCAATTATTCAAGATAATGATATTGTACGCACGATTCGAATTAAGGTAGAAATTCATTTTTAAAAAGAAAAGTTTTTATTTTGGATTTAAAAAAAAAACCAATACTTTCAAAATAGTTTTTTTTTAAATTCCAGATTTTATGTTTTTCTTCATACTTTGTAATCATAAGATAGAAATTAGTAATGCTCGATTGATGTAGATTATCCGTTGATTAGCATACTTTAGTTTTTGTGATTCATATACGACTAGTTAGTGTTCACATGAATGACTTAGATTGATTATCATATCAGATAATATATGACAAATACTAGATTCTTCAATGGTGCTTTCGAATTCACTAGATGAAACCAAGGAAGAACTATCTGAAGAATCGATCTAAAGTCTTGCAAAACAAAATCCTGTTTGTTCCGTTAACTGAAAGACGACTGACTGTACAAAGTGTAATAACCGACTTATTACTTTTCACTTGCTTAGTTGTCATGATAAATTCTTCTTTTCAATGCATTAGTCACGAATCAAGTCAGTCACTCATTCTTCATACCTAATCATCATTTCGAAACGAGAAAAAGTTTACTGAGATCGTGATAATGTGATGAGTACACATCTGAAATCTGTTTTTTCAAAAATTCGATTTCGTTCGGAGGCTATAAAAATGCGAAAAACGATAATTAAATAGGTGAGACTTTCCTTATATGATCATACATGATTCAATCTGAAAAAGATCATTGATATTCTAGATGTTAAAATACAATAGTTTCCTTTAAACAATATTTATATTGTTTTTCACGGCGGACTTTTCGGATACTCTGTATAACATCTTTTCCTAGAATGATACTTCAAGATATGAAATAGATAGGATGAAGTATACTGGAACATGGATGTATTGATTAAGGGTTCTTTATAATTATTCATGAGATGATAAGTTCCTATACCTAGAAAATCCTAATGAAATAACAATGAGAAAAATTTCATGGAAATTTTATTCAGTACTATAAGAAATAAGTTCAGAAAATTGATTTGAATATAAAAAGAATATATAAATGAAGTATATATTGTTTTTTTGGGTTCGGTTGAGTCAAAGACTTCATCTTATTATTGGTAACTATTCACAAATACTTCATTGAATAACTTAAATATTAAGATTGATGATTCGCACTGAAAAATAGTTGTTGTAATTTTTCTTTGACTTTTATAATATATTCAAAATAAAACGTTAGCCAGCTCACAATTATGCAAGAGAGGAAAAAAAGAAGGAGAAAAGTAATATAAGAGTGTAGGTTAGGGAGCTGCGGGGGTCCAGATTTTTATGGATCGGATCCAACCCGAACCTAGTCGGGCCCAAACAGGAGATTTTTTCCATCAATACCTGGTACCCTTCATATACATGAACAAGTGAAGGATCAAGGTTTCAGCTATTTATTCACTACTCTCAGAAAAAAAATTTCAACGTACAATTATATTCTGTTGTTGTATTTCTCATTTGGGAAGCAGTGGGTCTACAAAAACGTAACGGGATCCAACAGAAAATAAAAGGTTGGACTCGGACCCGACAAAAAAAAAAGTAAAAATTTTGGATCTGCAGCTCCCTAGTGTGAGTGAGTAAGAGTATTAATACGGGTAAGGCTTTTGTCTTCGTACAGACAGGTAGTTTATCTAGCGTGGGAGAGCAAAAGGGCGCCACGTCACTAAAAATCGGATCGGTCCTTTTGGAGTTGGTGATTATTGTATCGTGTAATATGTTTCTGTGTCCCTAAAAATAAGTATTCGCCCTTCGGGAGTTTTAAATGATTTCTCCAGAAGAGATTATTCGAATATTTTTGTTGTCTTATCGCTACAATTTACTTTTGATTTAATTTTATATCCAGCATCATCCAACAACTGGTGCTAGTTTAAATATATCCGGTTCATTTGAACTTGTTGATACTAATGGTGTACAAAAATCTCTATCATGGTCAACTATACCACGTGATGATATAATTGTAAATGATGAAAATGATTTTCATCGATATCGAATTGATGAAGATAATGATCAATATGAAACACCATTATTAGAAATTCGTAAACCTTTACATTTACTTGGTAATTATTTACAAATTATAATAACACCAAGTAATCAAAATTTACATATTAATCAATTTTATTCACAAATAACAGAAGAGATTATACCAATATTTATTTATATAATTGATCAAGAAATATTATCAGAAAATGATCTTGAAGAATTAAGATCATTTCGTACATTTGCAACAAATGAACCAATTTTATTTATTCGAATTGATCAAACTAATTCGTAAGAAAATAGAATTGATAATCTTGTTTAATTGATAATTGTTTTATTATTTTAGAACTAATAATTCATCTTCAAATACAGATGAAACACCAGGTGTACAAATATTTAGGTATAAAATTTTGCTTTTTAATATTATTTAAAAAAAATTAATTTAATCTCTTAGACAATTATGTGAACTTGGTTTTCTTTCTTTCTTAACACCTGAATCTTGTGATAGTACATCGGAAATAAATTCATCTCTATTTCAAAGTGATATGATTGATAATGGTTTAAGTAATTTTTCATTATTTTTAAATTATATACGTAAACATGTTGATCGATTAACACTTCGTGCTGGTATAAAATAACAAAAAAAAAAAAAAAAAAGAAATTTTCTTTTAAACAATTTTTTATTTTTTATTTTTTATTTAGTTAATATTTTACAACATTCACAAGAACTTTGTTTAGATGTTTTTAATGATAGTGCTTTTGAAATGGCAAGGTAAGAAAATTTTAAGATATTTACAAATTTTCTTATTGGTTTTTTTGTTTCTTTTTTTTAAATAGAGATATGCTTATAACACCTAAACGATTAAGTTATACACGTGAAAAAGAAAAAGATTTATATGAATCATTAATTAGTTTAACAAATTCTAGACAAAATGAAATTCAAAGAATAATTTTCGAAGCTGTTAATGAAATACAAGAAATGTTAATTGATCAAGCTTGTTCATTAGAAATTTCAGGTATTTAATATTAAATGTCAACGAAAATTAACCGAATGACAATTACTCGAAGAGAACATTTCAAGTTCTATAAAATAGACTCTTCGTTATCTTTTTTTTTATTCTCAAAAAATTTCCTCTTTTTCTTCACATTTCTCTATAAAATACGATTTTTTTTCACAATATAAACCTCAGAAGTTGACGATGCTATTAACTAAGCTTTACGACATTCAGAGATCAGTGATATATAAAAAGAAAATTATTCGAATTAATCAACGAAAATCAGATAGAAAGTATATACATTATTTATATTTTATTTAGGAATTGAATTGACTGATCAATTAACAGTAAAAACTGCAAGAGATTTAAAAAAATGTACAAGTGTTATACAAGATTTTGTACTTACACGATTAAATAAAGCAATTGGTGAAAAATTATCATGTTCAGTTAGTATTTTACATCAAGATTATGTTGGAACATTAACACGTTGTCTTAGTAATTTGGAACGTAATCAAGATGATGATGAAGGAAGTGCATCAGCAAGCAAAGCTTTACAAGAGGTAATCTTTTATTTATGATTAAGATCGAAATTAATAGAATTTTTTTTTTTTGTGCGTTGAGAAAAATAAATATTATTTTTTATTAGATTCTTCAATCAGCATATCAAGTAAATATATCATTACCAACAAATTCAAATTTAATTAAAATATTAATTAATAAAATGAAAGAGGTTATTTATAATAATTTCAATTATTTTATTGTTTATTAATTTTTTATATAATTTATAGCTCTTTCGAACATTCAGTTGGAGTAATTGTCCACGTATTGATCCTGATTTTAAACGTTCTGTTGCATTAAATATGTTACAGAATATAAGTGATGTAAAGTAAGATTTAAAAACATAATGAAATTTTTCATATTTATTTTTATATATTGAAATTAATTTTAAGATTAGCAAAAAGTGTTTGTACTCAATTGAATGATCGTATACGTATGTCACATGATAATTTTGAAACTTTACTTAAACAATTAGAACATCGACATTCCGATCGTTTAAAATCAACTGAAGATAAACAACAACGTGTACGAAAAGAATTTACACCAAAAATTGCAAGACATTTACTTGAAAGTACATCATTAAAAGATCTTATTAAATATGGTTTACCACAACAAGGACGTGAAGTTGGTCGTGGACAATATGGTGTTGTCTATGAATGTGATAGTTGGGCAAATCAACGTTCATGTGTATTAAAATCTGTTATTCCACCTGATGATCGTCATTGGAATGATCTTGCTTTAGAATTTCATTATTTAAGGTAAATTAAATAATTTAGAAAAAAAAAAAAAGATTTTGATAATTTTGATTTATTTTTAAAGACGAATTCCAGATCATCCAAGAATTGTTAAATTAATTGGATCAGTTATTGATTATTCATATCGTGATAATACACCAGTATTACTTGTAATGGAAAGACTTACACGAGATTTATATATAGCATTAAAACATAAACTTCCATTTGAAACTAGGTATTTTTTATTAAAATGAAATTTCTATATAACAAAAAAAAAAATTTCGATTTTTAGAATTCATATTGCATTAGATGTTATTGAAGGTTTACGTTATTTACATGGTTTGGGTCTTGTTCATCGAGATATTAAATTAAAAAATGTTTTGGTAAATATATGATCAAAATTAAAATTACTACAGAGTGTAACAAAATTGTAGGTCCGCCATGCCATAGCCAAAAAAATGAATAGTATATTTTGAAAAGGAATTCCTTTCCCAAAAAATATAGTATTCATATTTTTGGCTATGGTATGGTGGACCTATAATTTTGTTACACCCTGTATTTAATAAAGAATCATAAGTCGATATTTCGCGGCTTTTTGTTTCATAGATATTGAATTGAATTTAAAGTCTGATTGAGATACAAAATCTTTTAGATGAAGTATCAAAATTTAGTTGATTACATTACCAAAATACCTTGAGTTTCATAAACTAACTGAGGAATAGACTGTCAAGCTAAGCTTATTTATTATCCAAACTCTACTTAAATTTCATATAAACTTGCATCAACTGACATGTTCAGTGTACCTTGTATTAAATTTTTGAATACATAGTCCAGAATTTCATTTACTACACATTAGAATATGCATAGTTGATTTATAATAAAATTTTTTTTTTTAGTTGGATGGATTTAATCGTGCACGTATAACTGATCTTGGATTTTGTAAACCAGAAGTAATGATGAGTGGTTCTCTTGTTGGTACTCCAATTCATATGGCACCAGAATTATTTACATCAAAATATGATCATACAGTTGATGTATATGCATTTGGTATATTATTTTGGTATATATGTTCAAATGGTATTAAATTACCAAATAATTTTGATGTTTGTTCATCGAAAGATGTTCTTTGGTCAAAAGTAAAACAAGGTATTCGACCTGAACGTTTAAATAATTTTCCTGATGAATGTTGGGAAATAATGTCAAAATGTTGGGATCCTCAACCACCTCAACGTCCATATTTAGGTGAAGTTCAAGAAAAACTTGAACGAATTCTTAGTAAAACAAATAAAAATGTTTTATGTTAATTTTTATTTTTTTATAATCATGAATAATTTTATTTTTATATGATTAAATTTTTTTTTTTACATCTTTTTTTTTATTTAAGAGAATTATTTTGTTTTTCTTTTTTTTAATACATCTTTATTTCTATGTTTCAATGCAATATATATTGTTAAATTTTAGTATAATGACAAAAAATCGTCGTTTTCCATTTGAACGTAATCGAGAAAAAATTTCATTAGAAAATTTTTCAACAACTGAACAACAATTATATTCAATAATTCGACAATATGCATCTATTTGTCGACATAATAATATTGAAAAATCTCAACATTTACAACAGAATATGATTTCTAATGAAGAAAATCATCAATTAAATCAATTAATTAATTATTTAAAACAACAACGTGATGTAGATATTGTAGATATAAATAATTTTTCTAATTTACGTCATCATAATATTCAACATTGGAAACAAGTTAAATATGAATGGCAAAAATATTATCGTGAAAAAAATAAAGAACAACAAGAAATATTTGATAGTGTCATAAAAACTTATCGTAGATAATAGAAAAAATAAAATAAAATGATTCATTATATATTAATAAATCATTGGCTTTCTTTTTCCTTATGAATGAATCATCAGTGAATACTAATAAATGTTGATTGATTTACACACTTGTTTTTTTTTTGTTCTTGCAGATGGCCGCAGGTTCTATTGAACATGAAGGACCCGATATGGGTGTTGGGGATTTTGTCCTACTGTCTGATATTACTATGAATGCATTCATTAAAAATCTTAAACTACGGTTTGTTATTTCTTGTTGTTTTTGTATAATAATGAAGTATGATCGATTTTGTTTTAGATTTGAAAAAGGACGTATCTACACATATATTGGCGAAGTTTGTTACAAATTATTTCTTATTCTTAATAAATTTTATTATTTAAATATATAGGTACTTGTTAGTGTAAATCCTTATCGTGATTTACCTATATATGGACCAGAATATGTTAAAAGTTATAAAGGACGTGAAATGTTTGAACGACCTGCACATATATTTGCACTTGCTGAAGCAGCTTATCGAACATTAAAACAACGTTCATTAAATAGTTGTATTGTCATATCAGGTAGAATAAAAAAAAATAAAATTAGATTTATTATTGTTATTATTTCTTTTGTGTTAGGTGAATCGGGATCAGGCAAAACAGAAGCATCAAAAATAATTCTTCGTTATATAGCAGCAGTAACAAATATATCAAATCAAGCTGAAATACAACGGTTAAAAATATATTTTATATAAAAACAAAATTTTTTTTTTTTGAATTTTATTTTTTATTTTTTTATTTTTTTCTAGAATTAGTAATATTCTTATTCAAACAAATGTTGTACTTGAAGCATTTGGTAATAGTCGAACGAATCGTAATGATAATAGTAGTCGATTTGGTAAATATATGGATTTACATTTTGATTATAAATTTGATCCAATTGGTGGAAAAATTCAACATTATTTACTTGAAAAATCTCGTGTTGTTAAACAACAATTAGGTGAAAGAAGTTTTCATTCATTTTATCAATTATTATATGGAGAAAATAATTTACAAGAATATGGTCTTAATCTTAAACCTGAAGATTATTATTATATAAATCAAGGAAATTGTTGTAAAGTACCAAAAATTGATGATAGAAATGATTATCAACAAGTTAAGCAAGCTTTTAAAATTGTTGGTTTTACACAAGATGAAGTATCAATTATATGGAAAATAGTTGCTGCTATTCTACATCTTGTAAATTTCTATAATAGATTATCGAAAAGTAATTTGACAAAAATGTACATTCATTTTGCAGTGTCTTAAAGATGACTGCAAGATCAATATGCTCTTCGACAATCTTCATTTCAATGATTGAACCTATTGGCGATGTTCTGAGATGATATCTGCAGTATATCTATATATGATAAATATTCAGAAAGAGTGCACGTAAGGAATGATCGCCGAAACGAAACTCACGAACATAGATAATCAAAAGACATTCGATGATCTCTATTCCAGAGATCTTTCTTGTCAGTAATGTTCGTTTTAGCGACGAGATACACAACGTTAGTCTGGTCTCGGCAAACTTCCAAATATTGATTCCATTTATGTCCATTTAGGACATACGAGTCGATCTTTTATAGATGCACAAAAAACAAGTTTGGACGGAGAAGATTGACGTTTTTTTGCAGTAATAATTTTATTTACTGCCTAAGTTACATTACCGATATTTTTTAAACATTTTATGGAACAATGTTTACTCTTTCATTCGTTATGTTTGAAATAATTTTCATTTCCTACTTTGAGTAAGCTGTTACACATTGAAGCTTATTCAAATTCAATTTAAGGATCTCGAAAAAGTCAGTTCATAATTCTTAAGTTACAAGTCCTATTCGCAAAGAACACGAAATTCTAATACTAACTCAATTTTATTTAAATTTCTGCAGACTTCTTTAAGAAGTTGAGAAATGAACGTACATTTTGTCAAAATCAATTTTCGATAATCCGTTACTGATTATTTTACTTATAAATTTTTTTTTCTTTCAAGGGTAATTTAAAATTTACTGATGTTGATGGTGAACATTGTTCAATAACACGATCAAATGATAAAAATGATCAATTAAAATGGATATCAAAATTATTATCATGTGAAGAATCTGAAATATCATCAGCATTAACTTCACGTGTTGTTGCTGCACGTAATGAAGTTATACAAGCTCGACAAAATATAACACGAGCTTATTATGGACGAGATGCATTAAGTAAAGTAAGTGTTTCAATATTAAAGAAAACCAATCTATGAACTTAAATATTAGGCATATTTTCTTCTATTTTTTGGTAAGAAATTAATGCAAAACGCATGATTTGTTTTTGTTTTATTTTTTGCTGTCTATTTGTCAATTGTCCCATTTTTTTAAAAAGAATATTTTGCATGATTCTATAATTTTTGTTTTTATTGAATTGAATTTAATTAAATTTTAATTATTATTATTAGGCATTGTATGAACGTTTATTTGAATGGTTAATTAAATATATTAATAAAACTTTATCAAGAGAAAATAATGAACAATCTAATTATATACAACGTGCTATACAAAGTTCACTTGTTATTGGTGTATTGGATATATATGGTTTTGAAATATTTGATAATAATAGGTATAATTCTACTTTTTTAGTTTATTTAAAACAAATGACTTGTTTTTGTTTTTTTTGAATATAGTTTCGAACAATTATGTATTAATTATTGTAATGAAAAATTACAACAATTATTTATTGAACTTGTACTTAAACAAGAACAAGAAGAATATAAACGAGAAAATATAACTTGGCAACATGTATGATTTTATATTCAATTATTTATTTATTCTTTTCTTTGTTTTTATTTTTATTTTTTAGATTGATTATTTTAATAATAAAATTATTTGTGATCTTATTGAACAATCACGTACAGGTATTCTAGCATATCTTGATGATGCTTGTCAAGCAGTAGGAACAATTACAGATGAAATGTTTCTTGATTCAATAAATAAAGCTCTTAAAAATCATAAACATTATTCAAGTTGGGCAGTAAGTTAGATATTTTTTTTTTCCTAGTCTTATTTTAATAATATTTATATTTGTAGCTGACTCCTGGAGATAAAATATGGAAAAATGTTAATAATAATAAACTTTTTCTTATTCGTCATTATGCAGGTATTCATTTATTATTGTTGTTTTTTTTTTTAAAAATAAATAAATAATTTTTAATTATAGGAGATGTCATTTATTCAGTCGATGGTTTTTTAGATAAAAATCGTGATACATTATTTGATGATTTTAAACGTTTATTATTTCATAGTAAAAATCCTATATTATCTTCAATGTGGCCAGAAGGTGAAAAAAGTATTACATCAGTAACACGACGACCATTAACAGCAGGCACTATTTTTCGTAATTCAATGATTAGTCTTTCTAATCTTCTTTCATCTAAAGTAATTACAACAATAACAACAACAAAAAAAAATATTATCTTAATATTTCATTATTTTCCTAGCAACCATTTTATGTTCGTTGTATTAAACCAAATGATGAAAAATCTCCGAATCTATTTGATCAAACACGTGTTGAACATCAAATTGCTTATTTAGGTTTACTTGAGAATGTTCGTGTTCGTCGAGCAGGTAAAAAATTTTTAATATTGTTTTTTTGTTTTACAAAAAAAATTAAAATAAAATTAATTATAAGGTTTCTGTCATCGAACACCATATGAACGATTTGTTCAAAGGTAAAATTAAAATTTCGAAATAGATTTCTTTTCTCATTGTATATATATATATCTTAGATATAAAATAATTGATTCAGTTCGATCAAAATTATATCCTCGTGGATCACCAACTAAAGACAATGCTGATTATATTTGTCGTGCACTTAATCTTGATAATGATGTTGCATATGGTAATACAAAATTATTTATTAAACATCCGTAAATAATTTAAACATAAACAAATCTAAATTTTTAATGAATCTATTCATTATTATTTTTAGAGTTTCATTATTTCAATTGGAACAAAAACGAACCGAAGGTTTACAATTTATTGTTACTATTCTTCAAAAAGTATGTATAATGAAATATTATTGGAGTTCTTTGTTTTTTTTTAAACTTATAAATTCTCATTAAAGTATACACGTTCATGGCGACAATATCGTGCATTTTGTCGTGAAATTTCAACTATTAAAATACAACATGCCTATCGAAAATATCGTATTCGAAGTTATATTAATAAACTTAATGAATTATTTCGGTAAATTAATATTTTCTTTTTACTTGTGTCAAAATTATTAGTTTATCCATTGTTTTAGTAATGTTTCGAATTCAAAAGATTTGGGTAAAAATATCAAATGGCCAGCACCTAAACCAGGTCTTATTCCTATGAATAATATATTAAAAAAAATTTTTCAACGGTATATAAAAACAAAACAAATGTTATTCTATTGTAATATTTGAAATTTCTTTTATTTTTGTTTATTAGATGGCGTGCTTATAAAGTTATACAACGAATACCAGCTGAACAACGAGCAATATTTGAATTAAAATTACTTGCTGCAGATTATCTTCAACAACGACCATCATTTCATGAAATAAGTATTCGTCAAGAATGGAAAGGAGATTATCTACTTCTAGTAAGTTCTTTTTTTTCAATCGGAACTTGGACTAACACTTTTTCATTGCGAATGATATTTTTTGTAATCGCGTAAAATTTACGTCAAATGTCATGTCCTCACAATTCATATGTTCTAAAACTTTATGCGAAAATTATATACTAACGATCATTTCAATATTTTCTGCTACAATTTTGATAGTAAAATTAATCCCTTTTTTTTCGCCGTAAAAAAAAAGAGTTGTTGAACACATAAACATGTAGAATAAACGAAGTATTAGTGAATTTAAAAAAGTAATAAATCTCCAAGAGGAAGAATATTACAGGTTATGTAAAGTGTCTTGAGTTCATTGACACTGCTAGAAAATGATATCGTATTTTTTATTATCAGAACTAAAAATTTTTCTGACCGAGACTGGGATCGAAAATAATTAATTCCGCTCATCACTAGATGATAGGCTTGTGGCAGAGCTTAACTGGAGTGACTTCGATCTATAGCGCACTCAAAGCTCCAGTAGGCAGATTTAGTCTTCCCCTTGATTACACGACTATTATTAATGTAAAATGTTTATCGAATTTATAATCCATCAAAAACTTGATTTCCTATAAAGAAAAAAAAAATATGTTTCTTTTTCTTTATTTAGCCTGAAGAAAATTCTCATTCACTTGAATATCGAAAATCAATAAGTGAATTACGTGGAAAAGATAATTTTAATCATGTACTCTTTTCTACACATGCAATTAAGGTATATTTTCTCAATTAAATTTTCATATATATATACATATATATATATTTATATTCATATTTTAAATTATGATTTAGTTAAATACTCATATTAAAACGGATGAACGTGCTATTATTCTAACAGATAGATATCTTTATAAACTTGATCCAAAAAAACATTTTCATATTAGAAAAACTGGTATTCCAATAGATGATATTATTGGTTTAAGTGTTACATCAGGAAAAGAACAATTAATTGTTGTTCACCTAATATCAAATCATGATCTCATTTTTTATATGCATACAAAAAATGATCGTGTAGGTGAATTTGTTGGTCATGTAGCTAAACTCAAACGAAGATCGTATGTTATTTTTATTTATTAAAATTATATTATTTTATTTTTTTAAATGATAGATCAAATTTTTCCATTGATGTACAACGTTATGTTTCAGCACAAATAGATAAACATAAATATGTTATTAATGTAACATGGGGTGGTGTTGATAAAATTGAATTTCGCAAAGGTTCAAATAAGAATATTTCATTAATGTTACCGAACAGTGAATGATGTTTTTTTTTTCTCTCTCTCTTGATATTTTATTACCATCGAATTTTTCTTATTCCTGATCTGCTTATATCGAATATCAGATAATGGTGATTTTATATTAATATTATTATTATTATTCTCGTTGTGTATTAGGTGCATTTTGTAACAGTTCGCTTTTGAATTTGAATTATATTGACGCAAAATTTTTAGTTTTATTTTTCTCTAAATTTATGTTCTTATATCATGCCTTACTAATTAATTATTTTTCTTCTCACCGTTGTATTGTATGACGATATAATACTATTATATTAATAATATATAATTAATAAAGAAAATAGTTGCACTGCTTTCAATAGAAAAACATTATTTTAAGAATGTTATCTTAACAAGAAAATACATGCTTATAATCATTTCTTGTACCGCTTATTTTTCAAATTAGTTAATAGTAGTTTTCTTAACTTTGTTACGATAATAAAAGATGTTAAAATAAATATTATCAAATTTTTGAGAGTTCTAATTGACAATACAATTTATTCAATTGATATCGAAATCTTTTGATCAAATGAAACTTTGAATAGAAGAAGAATATCGAATGATCAAATAAATATTTATTAGAGATTTTTGAAAGTTTTTATTTCTCACAGGTACCAATGGATGTGTCATTGGTTCAACAGATTTAATCCTGTCTGTGGTTGAACTATAGAATTCAACAATTGAAAATGAGTATGAATCACTCTCATCTACAATAAGTACATTTTTACTATTCAATAACAATAGTTGCACGAGAAATTCGAAGTTGAATCATATTGTTAGTTGTAAATACCGAGAAATCTATTATGTAAAGTTTTACATTCATTGTCATCGTCCTATTAATATCAACACTATCTATAAGAAGTATAGTAGATCCATTATTAAGTAATGTACTTGTCAAGAGAGCACAATCCATATTCATGCTATTGATCTTAGTCAATGATTTTGATGTTGATCTAACAAAATTCAGTTGTATATCTGAAGTGATCTATTAGCATGATTGCTGACATTAATGTGTTTATATTGATTGTACTATCATAAATTTCAACATTCTGTTCATGAAGAGTATATTACCTACTTGCTCCTGTACGTCGGTATTATACTAATCATCAATCTTTGCTACTTTGTTTATCTATTGAGTTTGTCCGAATCGAAAACAAAATTTTATTGTTTTATTAATTACCAAAAATCATTTGTCTCATCATAAATCTTACTGATTCGAATGGCAGTACTAGAGATAAATGGCACATTTGTACTATTACATATGACAGTTTGTGCTGGATTATCATTATCAATTATTTTAGATTCCTGTAGTCATTTTGTTAAAAGTAAATCAATGACGAGTGCAAAGCTCAAACTAAATATCATACTTCAATAACATCCATTGCTTGTTAATTTATTACTGTAGAAGAAAGATATTAGAAAAATAATTTAGTGTACTCTATACTTTTGGTTTTTGAGGCTATGAACGAATAGCATATTGCTGAAAAGAAAATTATCTTCATTCAAATCTATTAGTACATCCTTGATAGATTGTTGGTTCCTATCACCTTCTTTAGAGATTTCTTAAATGCACAAAATCAATAGATTGGCATTCGTTTATATTCAACTTCTATTGCATATACATTTTTCGGAAAGTCTTACCGGACAAACTCGATGTAAGCAACTTGAAGTGAGAATAATTATGGAATCAATTATTTATTCTAGAAGAATATTTTTGTTTATCGCAAACGTAGGCTGTTTTTGATACGTTAAATTGACTTTTAATAAACGACATCGAAAATTGTATTGATACATTGCCATATAATTCCTGAATTTTATGTATAAATTATATAATTGATAAGAAAAAGGAAATATTTTTCATTCATAAGATTATAAAAATAAAACAAAATCATTGTGGCAGTCTTCCATCAGTTTGAATAAAATTTTTGAAGGTAGACTTTATGGACGAAAAGGATTTGGGCTATTTTCTCTAATAAAATATAATATTATATTTCATTCTGAAAAATTATCTTTATTCATATGTCTTTAATTCCGTCGTATGAAAACAAGCGCATAACTACGTGAAGTTCAATAATCAAATTTTCTATTGCTATTTTAATCAGCAAATTGGTACTTTTGACAAGATTTAATGAAATTATCTAGCTCATTTGCTAATCTAGGATATATTTATTACGACAATAATAATGCATGATTTGTCATCTTTAATAAAGAACACAGTGAAAAACTACTTTTCCAAGCAAAATTGAATAATTGTTCAAGGATAAAAATTCAAAGATAAAATTATTTTCGTTCAGATCGGTTGGGCAGACATGAACGGTCAAGAGAATTGTATATTGGAGTTCCCACATCTAAACTGTCTACTCAGGTTTTGAATTTTTTCCAACATTCTTTAATCATTGTTGGTGTAGTTGCTATCGCCAGCACAATATACATAAATGAAAATATAGTAAAGAGAATAATCCTAATTGGCAATAACATTGCTGGATCAGATGATGATATTGATACACAGTGAGATATAAATGTTGACAATGTTTTTTTTATATTCCTTCGTAAATATTGGTCTATAATAATGATATTATCGAACCAAACCAAATAAAAATAATGACTAGAAAAGAGAATAATTATATAATACTGTCAAACATGATCGTGTATTTAAAAGATGGCATCTACACTTTATTTCGGATGTATAAGGAAAATTTTCGTGCCTATATTAAAGTGCATTCTGCAATAGACATCCTATTGTTATTAATTCATGATGCATTGTATTTTGTTTCCATTGATCATGCAGTATCTTGGCATGCAATTGTTAAATAATCAATATGGATTTCGTGATGTCGAGAAGAGATCGAAGATCAATTATGATTTGGTCAACCTGCACTCTCTAAAACAAAAAAAAAGGTATCATGCTGAACCTTTCAAGGTTCTAGTAAAATCTAGTTTTATCTCAAACTTTTTTTTCTTCTGCTTCAAAAACTGGTTCTACTTATACAAAAAAATGCCAGTTGTTCCGATATGATTATGATTGTCAATGAGAGCTCCATTCAACGAAATAATGCGATTGATCCCTTCCCAGCTAGAACGACTCCTAAGATACGTTGGAACTAATTACTAAGTCCTTATTCATCATTATGATTATTTGGACTTGTCACGAGTTTCAAAAAAAAATCAGAAATTACCTTTTCTCTCCAAATTGGTTACTATTCCCACTTAACATTACTCAAATTAGAGGCCACAAAAGCTTAAGTTATAAGAACAAACTTACTATTCGATAATGAATTGAGATGAATCTAGAAGATAAAAACAAATGATAGTAGTTATTAAAATTAAACTTACGATTTAACTACTCATAAGATGAATTGAAATGAAAAAAAAGTAAATTTATTATTGAAAAAACCTTACCATTTAATTGCTCATTGAGAGAGGCTAAAGGAAAAAATATTAAATTTCATTCTTAAACACAAATTTACAATTCAATAGTTCATGAGACGAACCCAGACGAATAAAAAATTTTTTTTCTTATAGACAAAACTCACCGTAAAATTGATCAAGTCTGAAGTATATTTTTGTTTGAATAAATATCATTTAATTAACTTTTCCGGTAAGGTTGCGTGTTTAATATTCTCATATTTTAGGATCTACAGATAGAATGAAGAATCCAGCCGCATCTATGTTATTTTTTTTTATTAAATCTGTTTCGAGTAACAAATGTATAATAAAAAGTTGCAATGATACTAGTGACGTTAGAATTAAAAGCACAAGTCTATCAGAATATCTATAACATTCTTATAAGAAAACTTGAACATCAATGCAACTTATTGAAAGAAGAAATCAGAATTTCATCACTATGACAATCATCTAATTCATATGTGTAATATAAAGTGAGAGCCTGGGTGTGGGTCTTCTGTACACTTACACCCACCCACACCTGCACTAGAACCATCTCCGTAAAAGAAGTTCAGCATTAAAAAAAGGGGTGCGAGATAGAACTCTTTTGAAAACTTGAAACCTTTTGTTTTATTCAACATGATTTCTTAAATTATCCAGAACCTTTGATGATTTATTAATGAATAAACAAAAATTTTAAAAGTTCAGCATATTCTCTAAAACCATGAATGGTTCCTGATGATACCTTGTTTTTTTAGAGAGTAGCGAAGACCAGTATATTCAATAAATGTAGTAGTTGTTATCCTGCGATTTCATAGTATATGAGTTCCATGGACTTTCCGAACAACCTGATAGTTTAAAAGCTGATTCAATATTTCAGTCGCATGAAAACACTAGCAATTCTGTACTATAAAAGAATAGAGTCATTGGCACTATCGAACACACTATGGCACCATGTCGAACAGTTCGACCTTTATGACATTTGAAAAGTACTTCACGATACTTCATGGTACTTTATGCTATTTTAGGTACTTTAAATTACAGAAGTATCGTATATTTCTCCGTTGCAGGAAAGCCTAAATACTTTATCATACTTCAAGATTTGAGTATGAGTGAAGTACGACGAAATATTTAGGCTTTAATGCTAGACAGACTTGTATCAAATGAACTCAAAATAATACATTCATGACACACATTGATAGAAGACTTGAAATAGCCAAGTGAGTGAAGAAAACATGCCCATCCACTATCCAACCTACACTCCAAAGGACTGAAGGGCGAAAGATATGAAAGTAAAACTGAATAAATTCAATTTCTCGCGGCTCCCTCTCAGTTCGATGTTTTTTCGTTTCACAGAAAATGTTTTCGTATATCATGTTGATCAAAGACAAAACTCAGAAGAGAAAAATAAATAAAAAGTAGTCATTCAGTAATTGACATAATTCAAATAGTAAGGGTCTAATGATATCGTTCTCTAGATAGCATGAAATTATTTTTGTCCAAAGTGAAACTGAGATAGAAAACATTTGATTTTGCACATATCCTTTATCGAATTAATTTTAAAATATTTCTCAAAAATCGATGGTTATCAAGTTTGAAGTTTTTACTATTAGATAAAGTAATTTGTGAACGTTCAGCTCTGTAAGATTTATTTAGGATCGAATTTTTTTCATAGCAATTTTCTTATTAACATCGTTTTCGTTGTCTATTATTGACGGGAGAATTTAAATCAAGACTTACTATATCAATCCTAATAAGTCTTGTGTAGATTTAGAGCATCTAAATTACTCTTAGTAAGTATATAATTAAAAAGATTTTAATAAAACTTTTTATTTATCAATAATAGATTATTCCTTCCTCTCCTTCTTTTACAAAAGATCAAAGCATTGCTTTTCCTTTTTTTTTTTTCTAAACATACATCCTCTCTTTTCTCAATCCGTTTCATCTCATTTTCATTGATATCAAGTAACTAACCCTTATTTTCACGTGCCGCATTGTTAACATAGAAAAAAAGAAAAACTTACATCAGAGAACATTGCAAACGTGTCTATCCATATTCGATATCACCAATAAACATTCAATGTCATTTGTTAAATAAAAGTAAATACTTTCCCTCTATATATATATATATATATATTTATTGAACACAAATAAAGAAGAACAAAAAAAAAAAAAAAAAAAAAAAAAAAAAAGAATAAAGAGAGATACATAGAATCTACTGTTCAAATGGAATGCATCCAATGTTCATCTTTAAAAAAATCCGGTATTTGATCATCTAAACGTTGAATAATTTTATAAATACTTTTTTTCCATGATGGTTCAAGATCTTTTTGTTGTTGTATAGCATGAAAAAATTCTCTTAATGTTGATTGTACAACATCACGAAAACTTATTGGAACCTAAATAAAAATAATCTTTTCTTTTTTTTTTTTGTTTTTATTTAATAAAATATTTAAAGTCTCTCATACATCAATTTGATTTGATCGATTGTAATGAAGATTAAGAACACGATATAAATCAGAATCAGTTGTTATAATTAAATCTTCAACATTTCGAATACCTTCAGCTAAATATTGTCGAGCGTATTTTTCAATTTGAATATAAAAAAATTCACTAAAAGAAAAATTAAATTAAATTAAATAAAACAAAATTTAAAAAAAAAAGAAATTTTTTACCGAAAATTTGAAAACCACTTAACTAATTGTGCTGTTATTAATTTATTAAAACGTACATCAGGAAAATAAACTTTTAATACTGATGAACTTGGATAACGTGTATAAAAAAACATTAATTTTGCTTTACGTAAATGAAGTGATGTCAGAACTATCACGTAAAAAAAAAAAAGAAAAGTAAGAACAGATGTTTATTAAGTTAATGATACATTTTTCTATTTCGAAGGTTCGTATTACTCACTCACTCAATATAAGATAGATGGTCTCTATGACATTTACACTCGATTTATTCTTACTAGAAAAAAGGTCATTTAAAAAAAAAAAAAAAGAAAATACTTGTTTGAAAAGCATTATATTCAATTGTTGACTGTTGATGTTGATGATGATGATGATGATGATGATGATGATGATTTTGTGTTATTGATTCAAATGAATGATTTGATAAACTTTTATCATCGTCAATTAAATCTTCATGAGAAATTATTTTTGATGTTATACGTGGTGATAGACGTGTATCAGTTACCTTACAAAAGAAATAGATATTTTCGTTTTTTTTTTTTTTCAAATAAAAGAAAATTTTACTTTAGTACGACGTTTTTTTGGTGTTGATAAACGAAAAGGAAATGTACGATCTGATAATGTATTACCAAAATGAATCATTGGCGGCGGTGGGGGTGGTGGTGGTGGTGGTGGAGGTGTATAATGATTAATAAATGAATTATTAAAAAGAATTTGAGAAATATATGGATGATGATGATGAATTGTTTGAGAAAAAATTGGTGGTAAAGATGAAGGAATACGTTTTGTTTCAATAGAAGCATTATTTACAGGAGAAAAAAATTCTTTTTGAAGATTTTCAAGAAATCGTGTCATAGATATAGGAGATGTTATATTATTTGTTCGTGCTAAATCTTGAATATAAGTTAAAAATGGTAAACTATGTGGTGAAAAAGGTAATATTGGTGGTTGTGGAATTGAAAATATATTCTAGAAAAATATATCAATAAAAAAAAAATATATGAAATAGATACAAAAAAAAAAAAGACAATACTTGTTTTTCATCTTGACTATGAACTTCTCCAATTTCTTCTTCAGATGATGATTGTTCACCACCATCATCATTTATTTGATTATTTTCTTTAAGAAGTTGTTGTGGTTTTAATTGTTTTCTTGAACGTTTGTTAAAATGATTATCATCGTCTTCATCATCATCATCATCATCATCATCGTCATCATGAATTTTTGAATGTTTAATTAAAGGTTTTTGCTGTTGTTGTTGTTGTTGTTGTTGTTGTTCTTCATTATTATTATTATCAAGATATGAATGTGAACGTTTTTTTTGTTGAATTGAATCATTTGATGTTGCTGCCATTGGTGATATAGATGATGATGATGGTGATGATGGTGTTGATGATGATGATGAATCAATTGAACGTTTTTCAATAAGTTCTTGTAACATTTTTGTATGTGTAAAAGCCATATCATTTAAATGATTTAAATGTTGATGATAACGTGGATTAAAAACAGATGGAAGAAGATATGATGGAAAATTTGTTGTTGGTGGATTCATTATTTCTCAGAGTACCACTAAATAACCTTAAATAATAATAAAAATAACAATAAAAAAAAGAAGAAGAAGAAGAATGAGTTTTTTTTTTTTCTTCTTTTATTGTGCATCGAACAAATAAAGAAAAGTAAATTTTTAGGGTCTCTTATCTCTGTGAACTTTGCTTAAGTTAGAAGCAGCATCTCTACGTGCTGTTTCTCAATGTTTTTAATATTCACACATCTCTCCCGAGACACTCACCATTTAGTGGTAAATTTATTCTTGACTCGTCCTGATGATTCGTCTGTTTCTTCTTCTTTTTGTATGTGTGTGTGTGTGTGTGTGTGCGTCGGATCAGATTCTGAAAGAAATAGAAAAAGAAAATCAACCATTCGTAGAACGTCCTATCTCATAGTCTTAAGAGTAAAATAGAAAGAGAGAGAGAGAGAAAAGAAAAGAAAAGAAATATTAACCAATGTCTTTGTCAAGAGTAAAAGAAAATTACAACTAATAGGAAACGGGAGAACGATGAACAAAGAAAGAAAATGTTTGACGTTTAAGACGAATGAAAAATCAGTATGCAAACGTGCATCACCTGCTTACTTTTTTCCTTTTTTTTTTTTTTTTTTGTTTTTTTGTATTTAAAAGAAGCATCTGCGCATGCCTACGAGATATCGAATTAAAAAATATTATCGATGGATAAATGATGATCGAAATAACAATATGCCCTTAAGGCTCTATAATCCTTGCTATGTTTTTATAACATCTTTTTGTTCAGATAAAAATTTAATGGTTAATGATTTCGAGAAATGAAAAATATATAATTCATATCTTATTTTAATAGAAAAAATCTTCAAAATATGTGTTTACAATAGTCAAAAAAAAAAATCGCATCATTTGAGAAACAGAAGCAATATTTGAATGTCATTGTTATGCTCGATAAAAATACATCTAAAAATAGGAAAAAATCTTCATATTTTTGCTGAATATTATCACTTAGGTGAGAAGATGTGCCAAGTTAACAAATGTATAGAACGTTTATCTTTTTTCTTTTTCTTTTTGTCTACTTTGTGTTTCCTTTCGGTTAATCATAATAATACAGGAAACGAGAAAGTCTCTCTTGCTTGTCCTATAAAGAGTAGTCTTGAACCAATTACAGAAAAGTATTCACCTTAAGGGTACCACCTAACCAACCAACATTTTTTTGTTATTCTTCTAATGAAAAGAACTTGATTGAATTGTTAATGAAGAGATTTAACTCAAAAAAAAAAAAAAAAAAGAAAACTCTTTTCTGTTGGTTTTTATGGATTGATGTAATCAAGCGTAAATAATGATCATCGATTAATTATTGTTTTGTCTTTATGGTGGAAAAAAAACAAATGAGAATAATAATAAAAAAATAATCCCGGTATGATGATTATATTCTTCAGCTGTGTCACACTTTTTATTTTAAAAATATTTTAATACATTCAAGTTGGTGCTATTTTTCCTGTTGTTACTCCGCCCTTGTCGTCGTTTACAGACAATTTGAAATTTTCTATCACATCAATACCTATTTGATTGTATTATATATATACATGTGTGCGTGTGTCTCAAAGTGATGAAATCATTCGTCAATAGGGATATATATAGCGAGAGAGAGAGAGAGAGAAGGAGGGAAAAGTTAATTCTCTCTTTTCGTGTGAGCAGATGCCAGAGAGTTATGTTTTATCTCAAAGAAAATAATCTTCGATATTGATCTATAGGTGTACGTCTCTTTCTCTCTCTCTCTCGTTCTTTACCTTTAGTGCGAGAATGCGTTCAAGTGATCAAACACATGTCAACATAATTTTTTTTTGTGTTTCTATATATCACTATTCATCTCAAGAATGTTTAAATGATGTATTGTCATGCACTGTTGATTTCTCTTAAACAGATGTATATATTTTTCTCACTTTTTTTTGTCTTCGTCTTCTTCTTCTTCTTCTTCATTCAATATATTTTATTGGTAAAAATGGATTTTATCATCATTTATTCTAGTCTCGCACAAATGTCATTCTATCATTTCCTTTTTTTCTTTTATAAAAGAGAAAAAGCGAGAAGGCTTATTTCTTCCTCTTTTCATAGAGGCAATGAAAGAGTGCCAGCTTTTGATTAAAAGTAAAAGTTGTCTAATGAACTAGACGAGCAAAAAACACACACACACATACAATGAATGCATAGACCAAGTGTGAAATACATCCGCATCACTAATGACATCCCACCAGAACATGTTCTTTATATAGAGAAATACATGATAGATCATTCATATAGCTTGAAAATGCAAATTGAGTCGTTCTTTCAAATCAAGACAAGCGTAGCAAATCCGAAATACATGATAAATGCATTGTAAAAAAAGAATATAAGAGAAAGCAATTGGCAAGGTGATATTCTTCTTCTTCTTCTTCTTGTTCTTTACATCTGTCGGATTATTAAAAAAGATAGTAATGCATTAAATGATACAGAATAGTAAACGATATTTATTGAATGAATAAAAGGATATTAAACCTCGAGCACGCGTAAGAGGTTAACAAGAGAGAGAATAAAAAAAAGAAGAGAAAGATGAAGATGTTGTTTGACAATCGTCTCTCACTTGTATGAATATATATATACATATATATCAAAGGATAATAAACGTCGTTCAACTCTTGACAACAATAAGGCTACTGTATCACTCATCATTATGAGGTGTTTGATTGAACATAGACAACAGTCATTGCCGCCGCTGTTCACTTTCGATGCCACTTCACTGACATGACCACATGTGTGTGTGACATACTCAATATGCACCAATGTTCGAAAGAAGAGACAACAACAGAGTAAAAGAATTGCATGCATGTCGATGTATAGAAGTTAACACGCACATGCTTAACTTGATTAGATATACTGTTGTCCACTTTGATGTGTGAAAGATTTGATATTTTGATTTTGTCATTCATTAGAAAGATCAACTGATGTACCTATGTATACACGTGTGTAAAAGATAGTGAACTTTACATAGAAGATTTATAATCAATCAATTAATCTTCTATCAAATATATTCTTTGATAAGTATACAATGGGAAAGAAAAGATTTCGTTTCTTTTTTTTTTATTTTTTAATTGTATCGGTAATAATTAGAGATAGACGAGATTATCCAATCATGCAAGGAAATTGATGTTAATCTCGATCTTACACAGTTGGAAATTTAAATAGAATAGGAGTTTTTTTTTCCATTATTTTTTGTTTCTATATGCATTATAATTTATTTTGTTATAATGTCGAAGAAAAGATCGTTTCTGTTGTTTTGTTAAGTAACAAATGAGAAAAGAGTATTTAACTATTTCTATGAATACAATAGAGTTGCACTCCGAGATCTTATAGTAATTCAACAAATGAATAAACAAAGACTTACATCTACAAGTATCCTAAGGCATTCTGATGCCAGTAGAGAGGAAATACTAAAACGGGAAACTTACATAAAGAAAAAAATTTTCTCGTAAATGCATTTTTTTTCTAATGTTTTCTATATATAAATATATATTATAAAGTGCCGGAAAAAATTATGACATCCTATCACATTATATCGGACCTCGAAACTATACAGAATATATCCACTTACGCGTCAAGGAAATTTTGATTTGTTTATGCTTGTTCTTTTTTTTGAATGAATGTGTTACTAGTGAACAATCTAATTATTATAGATGAAAGTTGAATCAATTTTTGAATTTTTTTATTTGTTTGAGTCCTTGAGTGATATCATAGGTAAATGAAACACTTAAATATTTAATACTTCAATGTAGTTCAAATACTAATGCTCAATGATTCTATTTTATATTGTTAAAAAAAGGTCTCTAAACGACAAACACAAATGGAACTATTATTGTCATATGGTAAACATTGAACAATAATGATAAGCAATAAAAACAAAAACAACCATGCTTCTATTAGATCCAATGATTGTATATTTAATATGGTTAATAATTATTTTGATATTTGTTTAGACAAACGATTTGAATAAGCATAGAGTCCTTCACTTGTCTAAATTTAAAAATAATAGAGAAATAAAATTTTTATTTTATATGATATTACTTTAACAACTTCTAATTCTTGTCGAATAAGATCTTGTTGATTTGTTTTAGGAAAGATTGTTTTTATTTGTCCTTGAGTTTTATATAAATCATCTTGAAATTTTTCTCCTATATCTTTTCCTGATTTTGTTTGAAATTTATAATCTGTAAAAATTTCATGAAAACGTGGATGAATATTATCACATTCAAATGCTTCGAGTTCTTCATTTTTATTTAATAGATTATCTCCGAATTTTTTATTTGAAATATTATTTGATGGAATATAATCGATTAAACATTTTTTCTAAAAACAACAACAACAACAGTCAAAGGATTTTTATTTGAATAAAGTAAATTTATTCTTTGTCGTACATTATTCGAATTATCTATAACAATTTTATCTGTTTTCATTCGTGTTCGTTGTTGTTCTGCATATTGTTTAACAGCTTCTTCAGTTGTATATGGCAATATACCTTTAGAAATAAGTTCTTGTTCATATTGTTGTTGTATTTGACGTAGACGTTCCATATTTTCTTGAAAATTTTGCTGTAAAGTTATATAATAAAAGAAATACAGTAGCGGACAAAAGTCTCCATCCCAATCGATCTCAAACACTGTAGGTGCTGGAAGTTATTGGCATTATGGCGCCGTTATTACTTCATTACAAAGGGAGTTATGATGGATGAAACCTATATTTATTGTCAGCCGACTCCTCTATATGTCATGCTCTGCTTCAGCTATGTATATTACTAATTTCATTGAAGTTTATCGGTTTTTTCAAAGACTATGCTCATTTTACTGTGATCATTGTTGTTGAGAGAAATCATCTATTGTCATTTGGAGGTCAGCAGCTCAGTAATAGTTCAAACTTTTTGAAAAGTTTCCGCTACAGTTACGCATTATTACATACAAGTTTCCGAAACGAATCTTGTATTAAAGAGAAATAGAATGTAAATAATAATCTTATGAGTTCTAAGGATTCAGAAACATCAATATTCAAGAAAATGAACTTATTTTTTGGATGAAGAGAAATTGTAGACAGGACTTCAGCTGCATATAAAAATAACAAGAATTAGTCATATTTTTTAGTAAGAATGCAGCGCAAAATTTCGAAGGCAGTCTTTTTTTAGGTTATAATGTTGAGAACAAAAAATAGGTGCCGTACATCATAACTCTCTTATAATTAAATAATAACGGTGTCATAATGCCAATGATTTTTAGCATATACAGTAGTTGAGATCGGCTAGGACGAAGACTTGTATTCACTATTGTATATAGTATACTGAAATTAATAAGATACTTTTCTTAAATTTTTAAATCGATTTTCTAATGTTGTCCAAAAATATCTATCATTTAAATAGATTGTATTTGTTTTCATTAATTTTTGAAGTTTATTATATAAAGCAAATCCATCAGGTAAACCATCAGGTAATTGATAAGTAATAATACCTTCTTGTGCTTTTAATATCCATTCAATATGTTGTTGACGTTCATCAGATGAAAATTGGTCATCAATCGGTATTATACGATTAATTGTTTCAGGTTTTTTCCCAATTAATCCAATATGATTTGTTGATGTTAAATTATTCGATCGTAGATTATCATTATCACCGAGTGTCATATTGGATTTATTACCATCACGCATATTTGAATGGGCAGTAGATTTAGAAATAGTCGGTGGTATCGATATAGAATCTGGTAAATCAGTACGAAATGGCCAACGCATAGCCAATTCACCTATAAAATCCGAAAAATATTCATTTGAAATTAAAAATCATAAAAATAGAGACATACGATGAAGTTTACTACGATGCTTTTCAAAATGTTCGGGAAACTGTGTATGTGATTGTTTCGTTGTAGTTGTAGGTAGCAGATTTTCAAATGATTTACATTTATTCTCAATCATTTTATGATAAAAAGAAGAAGAAGAAAACAAAGTATATATTTATAACTAATTATCAATTACATTTTTTTTTCTTCCCGCTTTGCTTTGTAACGAATGACATTTTTTTTGTTCGTGTCTGCTTCCTTAATACAACAAAATATTTGTGACACATTAAACAAATGAGTATGAAATCAAAAATACAGTATACGTTTCATTAAAATATGAGCTATGTCAGACAAAACGAAACATACCCATGTTTCGTTTGACTTTGATTCTTTACAAAGTTTATTTTTTTGAATGAATTCTTCTAACATTAACATATGTAAAGATGTTGGCTCTTTCAGCTGACTATTAATTAAAAAATAATTAGCGAATATTTCTCTAACCACACGAATAAAAAACATAATCCAAAAATTCTAGGATAAACTCTACAACACGAACCGTATCTATGGTGAAATGTTCAACAAGAGTGGACTTAAAAAAACTTCCTCTTAAAACTGGTTTTCTAGAGATTCAGAAGAAGGATTTGTATTGTTTGGAATTAGTTTTGAACGTCTCATTCAGAAAAAACTTTGGATAGAGATTTTGTAGCCTAAACAGTTGTCTACAGAACCTACTATTTAGTTTTCAAAAATGCTACCTTGATTCAAAGTTGTTTCAAACTAAAATGCATTAAGTAAAAGTCGATGTCTTTTTTTATGTTAGATCGTTAATGTTAGTTTTTTTTTGTTGATAACTCCTTCGAACAAATGTTTCCAGTGCTGATTTTTTCAGGGTATCTAGAAAGACTTAACACACATGTAACATATAAAAATTGGCTCTAGGAAATTTGATTATCTCTGATACATGAGTGGGTGTGAGTGTGAATGAAGAGAAAATCCAGACCATCACCACCACCAACACCCACACCCTCAGCTGTAGCTCCTTCCAGACCCTGGCTTGGCTGGATCCACGTCCACAAGAACGTAGACAGAATTAAATATAAAAAATAAATCAATAATCTTAAAAGAAAACCAACTTCGCTACTTGCTATTTTGAAACCATGATTTATTTTAGCAAGAAGACATTTGATGAATTTATACAGATCAGAATATTCTTTAATGTCAATTTTTTACAAAAAAAATTGATCCTCAAATATTAACCATCTTATTAAATAACAGAATTGCATTGCATAAAAATTTTCACTCTTAGAATTATGAGACCAATCTTAGTTGAAGAAGTTTCTCTGACAAATCCAATCGTTCTTTCCTCAGAATTTCCTAGATGTATGTAGTTCGTTGCGCTGGCTCTGAATATAAGGTTCTAGCTTCTGTTAAGTCTTTACAAATTCTAACTTCTCATTATGAATCCTATTCTGCGAAAAATATTCTTCATCAAATTAAATTTCTCATCAACCTTCCGTGTATCATTACACAAAAATATCCACAGGAATAGTTTTCTTAGAGACACTTCAATTGGAAGTTTTAAGTACTATGCTAATGAAGCATTTCCTATATTGGCTAACAACCATTCATCTAATATCTTTTTTCGTTTCTTCATCATAGTATATTTACACATCGTTCATCATAATACTATATTTAGCTAACAAAAGAACTTCCTCAATTCTTTAATCGTTTTGGAGTCCGAACTATGTGCCACATATAGACCCTAATGAGCTATGAATACACTGAAAAGAGTTTTGGCCCTTAGCTTATTGCTGCCGATAATGCTGCATTTTTGCGGTGAGGTATGTGGTGTGGCTGTGGAATGCAGGTGCAGATATGGGCGAGGTGTGGGTATGGGTCTGTGGGTTGGGTGTGGATATGAGTGTGTGGTTGTATAATAATAATAGAAATTCGAACAAATACCAAAACAAATGGAGCATATTGGTTTTTGGCATCGAAAGAAGCCAAATCTTTGTATTGTAGCCAAAAGTACTACCTTTTTACGTTGTTAATGAACTTGATTTTAAGAATAAAACTTCCTAGTCTTCTCTTTCAAACAAGAAAGCCTTGGATAAAGTTTGATCAGTAATGAAGTTATATACATTTGTTCAGTGATCATGACGTTTGGGACACTCTGTATATAATTAAAATGATGAGTAACATAATTTTATGCTAATCAAAATTGATTTCATAATAGATGAAAAGTTATCTTTCGATTAATGAACGAACAAAGATTAGATTTTTATCGTCAACTTTTCTCAAAATAAATGAAGAAAATTTTTTCAGAAACTTGATTTCAAAACAAGTTTTTCAAAAAGTTCGTTTCTTGTAAACTGGTTTAATAGTTCAATCAAACAAGCATGTATACTTTTAGTCAAAGCCTTGGAAAAAAAATGAGAATAGGATAATCGTCGTATTTCATTTCATATTGTTTTATGCAAGAAATCTATGTGCATGGCATTTTCCCATGTTGTCGACAAGATTTTTTCTCATTTAGTCGACATACTTTTTGTGACCAATTTCAGAACTGTGTTAAAGATAGGGTGACATTTTTCCTTTAATTTATTTTAAATTTATTTTTTGATTCAGTAAATCTTTTTTAAATGTATATTGGCATCTCTATAGGTGAAGATATCTTGCCTTGGAGGAAACAATAAACTAAATAGCGACCACACCATCTAACTATTTCAAAAATAATGTTATCTTCAATGAAAAAGGTTAGAAAAATGCTTTCGACTAATGGACATGTTTGTTCTTTACATATAAGATTAGTCATGTAGATAACAGCAAAAGAAACGTAACGTCTTTGTTTGTAGACTCGTATATATGCGAATGTTGTCGACACAACATATATTCAGATAAAGATATATTCGATTGTTGAAACTATTATGTTCTCATTTCTATTATCAGAGTTAGTTTGTCTAATAAAATGTTCCTTTTTATAAATCACTGTTGAATAGTAGGTGTCGATGGAAAGAGTTTAAAAAAATATGTCGACGAAAAGGAAAAATTAACTAATTAGTCTTGATTTGTCGACGAAATGGGACCAAACCTATTTATATACGATTATAATTTTTTACTTCCTATCGGCAACCATTGAAGTGTTTTTTCTCTTCATAAGCGAGACAGAAAGAATCGTTTCGTTAATTGTGTTGGAAAAAACCAAGCGAAACTCAAAAATGTGACGAAGAAAAAAAAAAGTGGGGATGTGCAAGAGAAATTTTTGAGAGGTGGTAAGGTGCATGTAGAATTTTTAAAAGCGACAGTGCAGAATATTTGTTTTTCTCTGCAATCTTTTTTTCAATAAAAAGAACAGTTTTAGCTGGTAACAATGGAAAATTTTCCAAAAGTGAGGGGTGCGCACTCTTCATGACCACATCCCTGACGAAACTCTTCTGCCAGATACATGGCTTGACTGGGAATATTCCAAACAAGGATGTTGATGTGGGTGTGGATGAAAAGAAAACCCATATCCAAACACCCACGCCCTACCCACATCCTCACAATAGTATATATTCGAGAAAATGGAATCTTCGTGAAGGAGTATAGAATTTAGCTAAGACATTAAAAAAAATAATACATTCAGATAAGTTCTCTGATAATTTATGTCTTGTTAATCGTAGTGTTTTAATACATACACTAATCAAATTGGAACTTCAATATAATAATATTGGTATTCAGAGAACAGAATGTCTGATCGATATGTTACAATATAATACAATGAGATCAATTTTCTATGTATTTGTCTCAGTCAGACATGTTACAAACATTCACTGAATTTTATTTTAAATTTAATCCGATCAAGAATGAAAATCAAATAATTTCAAAAAAAAAACGAATTTAGTTCAATACTAGGATATCAGATGTCCATTATCAAATGAAATCAATCATTCTTCGGTATAATACTGTATTATCTTTGAAATTTGTCGTTCGAACGAGTATTTCTATCGAATAAATACCAATAATCACCCATCATCAACTCTGACGCAATGTTCTAATACTGTTAAGTCTTTTTAAAGTAATATGATTGAATTATTACATGCATCTGGAGTGATAGCTTTTCACTACGTAACAAGTTCATATTTTAATGCCGAAGTATCGATCTTATACTTTTCGTTGGTAAGGTGTGCTAACACTGAATCCTATGCTGAGAGATTTTTTCAAGTTTATGCATCTGTATTTATTCAAAAAAAAAAGCTCTATTGTTTAATGTAGAATTTGAGATGTTGATTGAAATCACTTCAGTTGACTCATGATGAAATCTGTTATAACAGTAAAATGGATCTAATACAATTTAAATTCTAATAATGAGTAACCTCTTAATACGTCAATCACAAATGAAATTTGAATAGTAGTCATTTTGTAAGTTAACTGAAGTGATGTAAATTCCTTCTCCTAAATTTTTTCTTGTATTCTGCCTTTCTCTCTGGAAATTTTGTGTTATGGATACGCAACGTTTTTATCTTGCGATGAACAGATTGATTATGTAAAAATGAAGTTCTGTTTTCAAAAATAGAAGATAAGATAAACATCAACAATATGATTTGATTGTCAACATATCTAAAATTCATTTAACAGATACTGTAAAATACTATGTACAAAATTCAGCTCAATATCTGAAACGTGAATGGTTTAAATTATATCGAATTCAAACAACTTTATCTATTGCATCTAATAAACGTGAACGAAATTATAGTGTACTCGAACAAACTAAAACAAAGCTATAAAATAGTTTCTCATCAACAGTCTTAGAGACAGCTGTACAATTTAGTATATTATAACCACATGTTGCGGAAGACATTTAGATGATATCGTAAAACATTTTTGTATGTATCCAGGACGAGCAAAAGCTCGCAATATCAATATATATATGCAAGATTGAGGATGAACAGCCGATACAACACCTCACAAAGCGACAAAAAAGAAAGTATTCACGATTAATAACGAGAGTATTAAAAGTTTCAGCTGAGAATATATTTTTCTGAGAAAAATTGATGAATGAATAGTTTCTCTGTGGCTTTACGAGACTTTTTCGTCTTCTAAGCAGAACCAAACGAAAGCTATGATCTATAAAAATGACTTTGTTACATTCTTTCTCTTGTATATAAATAAGAAACTTTTTATACTACATTATAACTTATCATAAACGTTCTAGTTCAGTCTTGTCAACACGTTATCTCGGCAATTTGATTTGTATTTGTTCTCAGGACGCTTATCAATGATTGATGTGAAATATATGAATACTGAATTGATCGTTGTCTAAACCTAAGTTAAATATTTCTCAAATTCTTTATCCTTCTTCTTCTTATTAATCGATACAAAGAAAAATTTCCAATCAAACCAAATGTCAATAATCTTCGATATTACGTAAAAGATCTTATTGAAGTAATTGACATTCGTTTGTTTATATCACATTTTTGTATCATTAGTATAACTTGAACTGATAAAAATACTAACCTATCAATTGATATTTTTTTGTAATAGTTCACTAGAGCTTTTAAAAATATATTCACGTACTTTAGTTTAGAATAGATAACAATTCAATGAAGA
Organism: Rotaria sordida; assembly: GCA_905250125.1. NCBI lineage: Eukaryota > Metazoa > Rotifera > Eurotatoria > Philodinida > Philodinidae > Rotaria > Rotaria sordida. The sequence goes on from CAJNOL010000734.1 coordinate 86,382, forward strand.
TGTTCTATATTCTATTAGTACCAAGATAGCACCATAGTTGACTCTTTCAACAACTTTTATCAGTCATACCAATCATTACTTCAACTCTATCAGTTTACAAGGTTAGCATGATGCAATCGTTTTTTTTTTTTTTGTTCCATCGTTGTTCAATCATTAATAACAGCTGTAACATTACTTAAGTTTGAGCTTGGTATGGCGCCAAATAAGTATGCATCATATTAATTGATTTTCTTGGCTGAGTTATTGATGTGCTGTCTTATATGTATGTATGTCTTTATCATGAGAACAAGAGAAGTGTGTAGCGTTATTATATCAAGAAAAAATATCGCCATCGATCGGTCGAACGGAAACGACAAAAAAATAAGAGAAAGAAACGTTGAATTTAGTCTGACCGATTAAACACGGACGGACGGACAACTTAATGACCTCATTGCTTGTTCATTCTAGATATTACAAAGAAAAGAATATACACGTCTTTGTCAACCTTTGACGGCATTTAGGGGTCATAAACGAAATGGGTGAAAAGCGAAAAGCTCGTATGACCGAAAAGTTAGTAAATTATATTAAATTTATCTTGATAAAAAAATACTTGTCTTTATTTTTCAGAACATCAAAAAAAGAAAAAAAAACTATTAATTCTATTACAACAACTGCCAGTAATGATGATGTATGTTTTTGTTTCATTTTTTTTGTTTTTCAAATTTTATTAATTTAAATTATAGATTGAAGAACAATCATCAATGCATTCAAATAGTAGTACTAATGATAGCAATAGTCAACAACCGGTTTGAATTATTTTATATTCAATTTTTATTTTTATTTTTTTGTTTTCTTTGTTTAGTCAATTACAAAAGAAGATACTAATCTTGATGAAATAGAAGAATCTCAAGCAATAACTCCAATTGATGTTGAAAATATAACTAATGAAGATAATGTTGAATCTAAACCATTAACAAATGATGATGATGATGATGATGATGTTAATCATAAAATAATCATTGAATCAAATTCAACAACAAAATCATGGTGGTCATCATTAATTCGCCTATTTCATTTTCGTAATAATACAAATGAAAATAAATCTCAAATCAATGATTCAACTGATGATCATCAATCTTCTTCATATGTCAATGGAAATTATTTGAGTAATATTAAATGTCGTCGATCACTTCATGATAATTCATTAGTTAATTAAATAAAAACAAATTTCTATTTGTTCTTTTTTTTTTGATAAACAATTTTTTTTTTTTTTTGATTTTGTTAGATTATATTTGTGTTCTACTTAATCAATAAATAAAAAAAACACACACACACACGGAATTTATTTGACTAGTAATTAGAAAATAATCATTAAAAATTTTTTAAATCGTACGAAATTCATCACATATATAAGCTGGTAAACGTTGTTCGAGAACCTATATAAGAAAAATAATATTTTATTATAATTTTATTTATTGAAATTCTTACTTTAATAGGTAAATCACCATAATGCAGAAACATTGTTAAAAAATCAAGCATATTAATTGCTTCAATTGGAAAATCAACTAATTTTTGACTAGAATAAAAATCAGTTTTGTTTTTGTTTTTTAATTATAATTCATGAGAACTACAGTAATCTTAGATTCATTTCGAATTTTTCAATCGGGGGAAGTTTATTTCAAGATAATAGCTAAATTTTCTTAAAACATAACCAAGCCGTGTAAGGAATTACTTGAAATAGTCTTCTCGATCGAAATCAATTCAAAACCACTATAGTTACGAATTTGTTCGCATACTCAAGGATGAGTCTCTTGAAAGTTTATTGACGAAAAAATAGATATTAGTCTAAAGACTGTTACATAAATGATCAGGTCGAAGGTTCTTATTATTATTTTTGTTATCGAGATTCAAACTACAATAAAAACTCTATATGAGCGCATTGAAAAACTGCTTTGAGAGAAAATTCTTTTCATAGGAGTCGATATAACTGACACGGACAATTAGTTCAAGTCTAGTTGTCTTAGTGTATCAGTCTTATCTTTTCAAACTGTGTTCGACACATTGACTTTTTCGATCTTGAGCACGAGTACCCATCCTTTGAGTACTTTATCCAATTCTGATTCATAACAAAAACTAAAAAAAACAAACATGAGAATAGACTTACGTTCCTGCTTGTTCGATATGTGATTTAATAAATTGACAAAGACATGTTAAATAATCATCAATTAAATCCGAATGATATTGTTTTGTTAATGTATAGAGTCCAATAACAAATGCTGAACAATCCATATCACGTTTGCCACTACTTGATGAACTACTACTTGTTGTTTGCATTTGATTTTTAAGATATTTAAGTGTTATAATACGTGGAACTTGACTAATTGTATATAAAACAAGTAATGGAATAAGTAAGAAATGATTTTGTGCTGAAATATAAACACGTTGAAGAACATCATTCATTCCAACAGATTCTAATAAAGGACCTAATTCATATAATAATTCATTCATTGTTTCGGGATGTTCATTTTGTTGATTATTACTATTAGTATAAACTTGTTGAATATCTTGTAAAAGTGTACTAGAATAGACAAGAAATAAATTTGAATTTTAAAATGAATTAATGATTGTCTTTGAATTTGTTTTCATTAATACATTAGATCTCGATTTCGAAATTTAGATCAGCAAATATGGAATTTGTATGCGATCCTGTCTATTGCGCCTGGAGATGTTCAAAAGAAAAAATTAACGAAAACTTTTCAATATCAATGAATTGATTAACTAAAGGCTTAAAAATGTGGATTTTATTTAGTTTAGCAAATGTTCGATTTGTAATTCTTATGCGATCTTGAAATCAATACAATACATAATTCATTGCTTTCATTCAAAAGTCTCTATAAACAGTTTTTCAAACACCAGGAATGTAGGTTAGAGGTATGAGATCCCTCCGATAGGTTAAATGCAATAAGAATTATGATGGACGCCACTTCTTTTTTGCTTCAAGCTTTTCATTAAATTTTGCATTACCTTTTTATCAAATACATGACTAATTCTTGACATTTTAATTTACAACTGAAGCGCAGTATATAATCTTTCATCACTCAAAAGTTCATGTAATTTACTGTCTTTGAGTCCTCGACACCAACATGATGATTATTGGCATGTCGTTTCCTTTTAGAAGGAGGTTTCCTCAAATTTTGAGCTGGACTCATCGAAGTATTACTAAGTTATGATCTACAAAAACCATCAAGAAGCTTTTCGCCTTCGAATAGTCACCATTCTAAGAAAGGTTTATAAGTTACAATGAAATTAATAGCGTGAATAGCTGGAACGGAGCCGTAAATAATAGGGACCGGCTTTCTTTTCAGAAGTATAAAGTTCAAAAGAAGAACAAATTCTATCCATCATAATTCGCATTGTGTTTAAGCTATCGAGACTCTGATCTACATTCTTAGTGGATTATGTATATCCTAATTTTCAGATTTCCAGCACCTATAGTAGCGGAGATATGATAAAGGGAGGAATTTTAACTTAACACTCTACTCAATATTTCATAATTTAAATAAACATACTCATTAAAAGTTTTAAGAGCATAAAAAAGATATTTTGAATCATATTTTGCTGATGCCGTTAATTCATGAGCTATTTGTTGACGTAATAATTGCATTTGTCCAATTTTCATAAGATGATTACTTAATGCTGACCAAGCATTAGCTCCTTTTGCTACAGAATTTGAATAAACTCGATTTGGTTGAGCTAAAATAAAATCTCTTAAATTATTTCATATATCTTTTTTTTTTATTTACCAATTATACTATCAATAGGTATTAATTGTCTCATAAATGAATCAAGCATATCACTTGATTCTTTATGTAGAAAAACACCTTGTATTGTTCCTGTAAGTAATTGAAGTTCTTTAACAATCATAAATGATAATAAACGATCAAGTCCACTTAATCCAAATGATCCAACAGCACGATGTAATTTTCGAAAAAGTAATATATCAACAACAGGTTGTTTTGTTCGTACATCATACCATGTATTACGTTGTTCAGCATAAAATGTTAAACGTGGATCAGTAACACGAAGAATTTCTCGTACAAGACGACCCATAAAATTAATTGAACCATCACCTAATGGTGGAATATATGGAATTGGAATATGACGTGATTGAAATGTTGATTGAAAATCGTAAATCTAAGAAAAAAAAAAGATACATAAAAATAAATTAAATTATGTTTTTTATTTTTAATTACTTTTTGTTTAAGAAAACTATTCGATTCTTGTTCAACATTATAATTTATTATTCTTGATACTTCTTCTTGCCAAATTTTTAATCCGTACATTCCAACATAATCTTGTACATATTCAAATGAACGACGAAAACCATCCATTTGATTACCTAGTGCATCTAATTTAGATATTAATTCACTATTCTAAATAAAAACAAAAATCATCTCTTTTGACCATTTCTAGTTCTCGAAGAGGATACAATCAATTCGTCTGAAAGTTTTTGGATAATTATCAAATTTTTCGAACATCTGTCTTCATATTTTAAATGATTTATTTGTAATAAAAGTTTCAGATAGGATTATTTATACTCTCTTCGAAAATCCGAAATGACTGAAGAAATAGATTTATGGGAGTATCCTGAATAAAATACAAACTTTAGCACGAGGATTAAATGTAAGACCATTATGTAAAGCAGTTGCAACTTGTTTAACTAATTCTTTTCGAATACCATCTTCAAGTACACGTTTTGGATCAAGCTTAAAAATAAAAATTTTGTTTTATTTTTGTTTCCTTTTTTATTTTGAAATAAATTTAAATTTTACTTTAATTATTCCAACTAATGTTGTTTTCATCATTAACATACTTTCTGTAAATATTGAAATATCATGTGTTAATTTTGCAACTTGATAACGTTCATCAAGTTGAGCATATTCTCTTAATTTATCTTTTTCAGCACGTAATGGTAATTCACGTAATGTATGTGTTTGTAAATAAACAATATTAGCTAACATTGAAAACATTGTTTCAGGAATAATCTAATAAAATTATAAATACAATAAAAATTAAAAAAAAAGGAAAAATAATTTTCTTCTTACTTGTAAAACTTTTCGTACATAAGCAACAAGTTCACCGGAATAATAATGACTTACAATCATAAGATCATTACTACCAACTTGATTGATTCGTACTAATGGAAGGTCAAGTGCTGATGAAAGCTTAAATTTTCGATTTTAAAAAATGAATTTTTATAAAAAAAAAAAATATTTACTTTTAAAAATGTTGCACGTAATTTTGTTACTAAAGAAGGACTACGTTTTATTCCTTCTTGCATTACACCAGTAAAACTAAATATATAAAAGAATTACAGAAAAAATGATGATAAGATTTTATTTTAGTAACATCAGTTGAATAACTAACAAGTAAATCTTTTCTTGCATGTTTCAAACATTTCATTGTTTTTTTTTTAAAACATTATTAAAAAATATTATTTTCATTAATAATTCTTATGTTGATATGAGAAACAAATGCATTTGTTATATAGATATAAAGAGTATAATATGAGTTTTTATTGTTTCCATGAAGTTCAGTAAAAGATTTTGTTTCGTAAGTGATAAAATTCTGAGTCGAAATACAAGACGTACGTTTAAAAGTTATATGAGATGGAGTAAACTTTCTCTTGATTTTGATTACTAAAATACGATAATACTGCATAAAATTCTCAAAAGACTTCGACTTTCGCAAGGTGTTTGTTTTCTATAGTCTACTTATTATTGTAATGTTCTTATAAGATAAAAATACTTTTGATCATATTATTTGTCACTTTATCTTTTCTATTAAAAAGCTTGAGTTTCATAGAAACATTTTTTATATTGTTTGGATTACAATGAAAGTTTAGTAACAAGTGCGTCGAAAGTATTAAGGACTTAGTTAGAATCAGAATTTTGTGCTCTTTTCACATCTATGTTCAGAATTTTTGTAAGACTCATAGGTTAGAAGTTATGATCAAATTTTTCAGAAGCCTGAAAATAAAGTTTGGATGGTTTTTGGTGCTTAATAAGATATTAAGGGTAGAGGTAACACTTATTATGAATACACCAATAGAAAGAGAAAACATTTCTCTACATTATCAGTTTCCTGAAAGGCATCTATTAGCAATGAGAGTTTTAGTAAGAGATACAATGACATGTTCGCAATTTCTTGATTTCTAGATTTTCAAAATAAACTCGATTGTTTCTGACTGATAGCTACGAGATTCCTAGTTCTTAGCTGATTTTGTAGAGGACGATCTTGATCTTTATGCTATGCAATAATGATCATCACTGATGAGAAAAAAATCTATTATCCAGGTGCTGATTCAACAAAAAAAGAAAGTGAGATCAAACGAAATGGGTGTTTTTACAAAAGTAATGAGAACAATCATTGAACAACAGCATGAAATCAATTTCCAACAGGATATGATCGCATTCTTCATCTCAAATCAGCTAGTGAAATCACCTACGTCCAAACTTTATATTCAAGTTTGTGAAAGATTTTATTATAGCCTATGAATCTCACAAATATTCTGAATATAGATTCTATAAGAGCACAAAATTCTAATTCTAATCGGTCGAAAAATGAAGAAACATTTTCTTGTATAAAAAATTTTCGATGTATCTGTTATCTATTTCAATTAATTAACATGATTAAAGTTTTTAAAACTTGTTTTTTTTTTATAACTTCATAAAGATTTGTATATTTTATTCTGAATAATTTATATTTATTTTTACCTATCAATAATAATCCATGCATAAGATAAATCAGCAACAAGATCCATAATACTAATTGTTGATTCTTGAACATTATTTAATAAAATCATTGTACTTAAAAGACGTTTATTATCATTTAAAAATTGTTTAACTTGCATATTTGTATCAAGTTCATGAAATTGTTGTACTTCATCTAAAGCTGTCATTATTTGATTTGTTTGACGTCCAGCACTTGTCCAATCTTCAAAATCTAATGATTCAATACGTTTAGCCATTGTACGAAACCATGATTGAAGATTATCTATTTTCAAATACAAAACATAAAAAATTTTTATTCTATTTTCAAAAAAAAAAAAAGATAGAAATATTTCTACCATTTTTTTCTACACGTGTTAATGGCATTGTACCAGAAAAAACATCAGCTAATTCAATAAGACGTTCAACAGCTTCTTTTCTATTTGCTATCCATCGATCATGTTTTTCTACTAATAATAAACTAACAATCTATCAGAAACAAGAGAATTTCTTTGTGTGTGTGTGTATATTAAAAAAAAACAACCTCTTTAAGATTAAATTCAAATTGTGCTGTATTTAATAATAATTTAAATACTTGTGATGGATCATATTGTGATTCATTAGTAACAATTTGTAACATTTGTTTACAACGTTTATTAATATCAGCACCAATTGGTAATTCACTTGCATGTAATATAATCCATTTTAAACATATATTACATTCTTTCATAAATTTTAATAATGTTGAAATATGTTTTAAAACATATTCTTCAATTAAAACACCTTCAATAAGATATTGTTCAACTTGTTTATTTAATTTACTAATATGATCATGAATCATTTGACACTAAAAATAGATATGTTTCAAGAACTGTTTTTTTTTTTCGTTTTCAATGACAAGTTAATAATAAAATGAAGATCAATTTTATTCTTAAATTGAAATCCTTTCAGAATTTTTATCTATATATGAGTTCAAACGGAGATTATCAATAGGATCGATTCCCTCGTTAGGTCTATATGAGAGAATTCAAATTTATTGGGCAAATAGAAATAATCTTTTATTGCAAAAATAATAAACTATTCATTTTTTTTTTAAACAATAAACAATTTAATAAGATTTTTGAAAATTTTTATTCATTAAATTTATTATTGGGAAAAAAACAAATAAAATAGACATACTCGACTTTTAACAGCTTGAATATCAAGTGTATTATTAAGTGCTGCTTTTGCTGCTTTATATGGTTCCCATGCATCAATTAAATTGACTGTCATACCCATATATAAATTAATAACCCAATTATCAGCAAAATGTTTATCAACAATTTCACGCATAACAGCTTGTTTATTATGTAAAACATCTGGATAAAAATAAAGTAAAACATAAAGCATAGATGCTTGTGTTGCATATGCTGCTGTTTGATGTTCAAGTTCTGTATAAGCTTTTTTTTGATTATATATATCATCAGAACGTAAACGACCTATAATTATACCAATAACATCTTCACGAAAACCAATACGTCTATTTTAAAAATAAAAATGAAATATATAAAAATATATTGATTAGCTTTTTTTTTTTTTTTTTTTTACCTAAAATAATTTTCTGGATAACCAACTGGACGTTTATATGGTTGAAGAGAAAAACCATCATTTCGTGCTAATAATTTTCCTACTTCATCTATATTACTATCCAATGCATTACGTTTACCACTAAAATTTATTTTTATTTTTACGAAAACAAAAAAAAAATTTTCAATCATTTCTAAATATAAATAAAAGTCTTTTACCTATAACGAAAATAAGAAACAATCATTCGTTCTCGAGCAGCTCCATCATATTTTAAATCTAATATTATTAACATTACACCAAATAGATAAACAGCTTCAGTCTAAATGATTTAATATTAAATCATAGATACATCTGTTTCTTCTTCAATATATTTTTTCAAATTCCAACTAATTACAGTCAGATATAATTTGACAGAGATTGTTAGATATAACGATGGTTTAGTTTAAGCACGAACGGATCCTTTTCATGGATGTTTAGTTTACAATTGCTCGAAATATAAAAACTGAAAGATTTTGCTTTAATTCGCTTGATTGGGATTAAAAAATCAGGCATACAATGGACAATAAGGAAAATGATAATTCTTATCAGATTCCCAAAAATAGGATCTTCACAAAACTAAAATCCTAGATTTTCAGCATCTAAAATGCGTAAATACAATTTTGTTCCGACTACATAGAATGGCAGACCAAAAGATTCTGTACAAAATGAGACTTCTCCATGCTCTCCTAAGGTGTATTTTTTTGCCGCGATACAACAATGTCACGGAAACCCGTAAAGTCGGTTTTTTTATCATTCCTTATAGATAAACATAATTGAACCTTCAATCAAATTAGTTAAAAATATTGAGCTTCGACTAACTTTCATCAAATTTTTCCAGTGTCCAAAATAATTAATTTAAAAATCATAGGTTTCCTAAATACTAGCCGATTATTTAAATTTTACTGCGGTATAGAAAGTAGATAAAGTTTTTCGTTGGCAACGAAACAACTGAATCTCGTATCAAAAACAAAAATGTATTCAAAATTTTTTCTTACCATTAATTGTTTTCCTGCTTCATTAGCAATAACACTCTCAACTGTTTGTTGTAAATAAGTACCATTTGTTAAATCTTCAATATATCTATACATATAATTTTCAAAAAATAGTTCAAAATTTCGAATACTTATTATTATTATTATCTTTGATTTTTATTTACCGATTAAACTCAATTCCATATTTCTGTACACTTTCAAATGCTTGATAAAATCGTGTAAGTAAAGTGAGATTATTTTCACGAAATTCATCATCAAGATCTTGAAGATCCTATTTAAGTCAAAAAACAAAAAAAGACAAATAAAAATTATTTATTATTAAACTTACTGCTCGATTATTAATCAAATCATCATAATATTCTTGTTTAGAAAAGTATGAAAAATCAAATATAATATCTGCATATTTTCCTGCATCACGAATATTAAGAACTTTAAATAATGGTGGTATAAAATCAGCTAGACGTAATAATTCAGCTATAATTGCATTTCCTGTTGCAACAAGTTGTAAAAGATTTTGACCACAAGGATTATTTGTTGCTAAAAAATCACTCATATCTAAAAATAAAAAATAAAATAGTACGAGATAATAAAAGAAAGATTCTTATCAGTTAACAAAAATAAATATGAATCAAAACATTTTCTCGTTTTTATATTACATAGAATTATTTATTAAATGAACTTATCCAATCATATAGATTAATATTTTCTTGTTTTATCTGTCAGAATTTGAAAAAAAATGATAAAAAATGAATATAACTATATGATTTGACAGATTTACCAATAATCGATATCTACAGATGACGCTGGAAGATGAATATTATAAATGGAATTTAGTTTTTATACCTTCGAAACTAACGGAGTTAAGAAAGAATAAGTGTTCATCCATTTCAGATGTTTCCTAGAAAATAAACTTTGTTTATATAACAATATCAACTGTGTAATTATCACTAGGACTTTTTCGATAAGTCCTTTCATTATGAAATCAAGGATTTATGATAACAATTCAATATCTTTATTAATATTTAAATAATTGTTGTTTTAATATATATTTTTTTATTTTTTTCATACGACGACCTTCTTCTTCTTTTCTATCTAAAATAATTTATCAATAATAATAATGCAAAGAAAGTAATCTGACTGTTAAAACTAAAAACTCAATCTTATCTTGAGTACACATATATAAATATATAAGCTTACAAATTCTCTCTAGTTTAATTCAACTCTCAAACGAAACAGAATTTTTTATTACCAACGTAACGCAATAAATAAAAAATCAACAGATTTCTTTTTTCAACTGTCTATTGTATAAAATGTTAGCTCAACCAAAATTACTTTCATGGTCATCAGCTAAAGCACGTATTCTTAATCAATTACATTGTACTGCAACAATTCATGAAGAATCTCTACATCTTTCACGTAGAACTTCTACTTTAGCATCAAAAGTTCCTCAATTTCCGTTATTTTCAAGTCGAGTTAGTATATTTGATTTTTCTATAGAAAACGAAAAAAAAAAAAAGAATCAATATGATGATCCTTTGTTTTTCTTTAAAATATAGCCTTTAACTAAATTTAAATTTGATACTCATCTTCAAGCATTTACATACTATCGATCAATTGATGACGATGACAATTCGGATGATGTAGAAGATATGATTATTACATCATTATTTTATGATGATCCAAAAGATCCACGTTCAGCAATTGTTGTTTATTTTACTTCATTAAATACAGGAATTATTCGACGATATTTAAAGTAAATACAAAAATTATCAAAATCCATATATTAATATCTTTTTAAATTTAAGATATGATTTTCAATTTCCATCATTTCAATTATTAAAATATATATCAAAACTTAAAGTATGAAGAATTAAAAATTTGACAAACAAAAAAAAACACAAAAGATTCTATCTGTTGTTTTTTTTTTCTCAGCTTATTGTTGGTTATTCAAATAATCGATTATATTTACTTTCAAATAAAAATGGTCAATTAAAATATTTAACAAGTATTAAATGTCCAGGTGTTGCTCGAAGGTAAAAACAAAATATATTTAATCGAATACTTTTTTATTTATTTTTGTACTTATAATATTTTTTAAGAATAATTTATGATAAAACTTCACGTGATATCATATATGTTGGTGGTGATAATGGTTTCTTTGTTCGTTGGTATCTTGTTCAAGAAATAGTAAATATTAAAATTTTCTCATAGAAATATTTCAATAGTTTGTTTTTTTTTTTTTGTTAATAGGGTGGATATGATTTACGACTTGGTGATAGATTAAAATCGGTATTTATTAATCGAAAACATAATATTATTGATATGAAACTTGATCCAATAACACATAAATTATTTATTGTTGGTCATAAAGGTTGTTTAATATTTGATACACTTGTTCGTATTTATCATATTCTACTTCAATGAAAATGATTTCTTTTTTTTTTTGTTTGATTTCTTTAGTTAAATCGAGAATCAGCAAGTGTTCTTTCTGCTCATGGTGCACCAGTTACATGGTAATTTTTTAAAATAATTTTTATAGAAGAAAATAAAAAAATTTGTCTTTTAGTGCAATTATTTATGGTTTTTCTATCATAATGGGATTTTCTGATGGTGTAATGAAGGTAATTAAAAAACGTATTGTCATATATCTAAGAAAATGAAAGATAAAGTAGCAATAGATGACCTTAGAAAATGCAGCAGAGTTCTATAGGAGATAAGATCATGATCATCTTCTTTTTTCATTTCTAAATTTTGTAAATATCTAAAAACAAATTTTTCTTGTAGATATTTGAAATTGGAAGTGAATCAATTCCTATTCGATATCAATTACAAGTACATAAAGCTGCTATGATGAGTGAGTAATACGAATATTTAACATTAGATTTTTATTTATTTGTTTATTTAGGTTTATTAATTACTGCTGATGGTGTAATAGTTACTGGTGCTGAAGATGGAACTGTATGTTTTTATTCTCTTGATTCATTACTTAAAGTAAATATAATTTTTATACAATTAAAAAACAAAACAAAAAAAATAATATCCTGTGTTTCTTAGCTTGGTGAACATCGTTTTAATGAACCTATTGAACGAATGATGCTTGTACGTGGTGAAGATTTACTTATTAAATTTAAACATGAATTACAATTATTAGTTTATACATTAGTAATAAAAAGAATAGTTTTCTTTTGTTATATTTTTAATTTTTTTTTTATGTTTCGTTTTATAGCCAATTCGATCATTTTCTCATGCATTACAAGCTAATGAACAAGTACGTGTTACATTTCCAGTTGGTAGTATTCCAGCACGTGTTGCTATACGAGGTCCACAAAATCTTTTTACACTTTATAATCCACGTTCATCACAAATCATTAATATTATTCCATTATCACCTGATGTAAATAAAAATTTATTTCTATTGAATTAAAAATACATAATAATGTTTTGATTTCTTATTATTATTTTTTCTCTTTCTATGTAGAGAATTATTGTTAATGATTTTGTATTTGATACAGCTGGAGAAATTCTTTATATTTTAACAAGTAAAGCAGGTAAATATAGAATTGAATTTATTTTTAATATACAATTTAATTTAATTTAATTTATATTTTAATTTAGTATGTAGTTACTATTGTGCAAGTTATCCATCGTATTTAATAAATATATTTGAAGTTAAAGATGAATGTCTTTTTACTAAACTTTGTTGTTTTATGTGGGTATGTATTAATTAAGAATTTTGAAATATTTAATATTTTTTTTTGTCGAAGTTTTCACTTCTTCCTGAATATACAAGAAAACGTCGAGCATTTGGAGTTGTATTTGTTGGAACAACTAATGGAAAAGTATATTCAATAATTGATATATTTTATTATTATTTATATCTATTCAAATTATATTTTCTAGCTCTATCTTGTTCCTGGAGATCATAAACTTAAATATGCATTATTACCCGATACATCTGAAGCTTTATATAGTTATTATCAAATACTTGATGATACAGTCACAGTTGATTGTTTAGAAATATTTCAAGCTTATGAAACATATACTACTCGAAGTAAGATTTAGTTAAGTATTTAATAGATTATTCGACTATTATTATTATTATTACTTAGGAGGAGCAAGATATTTACTTGCTGTTGGAAATGATTTTATTGCAAAATTTTATCGTCTATCAATAAATGGTCATGATATATTTTTACGTCAATTAGGATTAGCAGTAAATTTATTTAAACAAAACGAAAACAACTTTTTTTATTGTTTTTTTTCTTTAAAAACAAAAGATTCGTCTCGATGCTCCATGTATTGGTGCAGCTATGGCTGAACATCGAATAGCTATTGCATGTAATCAACGTGGTTATATTCAAATGTATTCATTAACAATCAATGGTCTTGATGAAATTTCACCTAAAGATATTCTTTATGAACATTCACCAATTAAATCACTTACTGGTTGTGATACTTTAGGTTTATTTGCAACATTAAATACTCAAAATGAAATTATGGTAAATAAAAATAATATCATAGACAAAAAAAATATATATTTTTTGTTTTTTAAATTATAGTTATGGACAAGAAATAATGAAGCAATAAGAAAAATAAAATGTGATTTTCCTTTAATATCAATTGCTAATCTTAATGATCGAGGAGATATTTTATTAATATCAAATAGACGATTAAAGTAAGATTAATTCTTAAAAAAATAATAAATTCATATATATATATTGTTTTATTTATAGTTTTTTAATGATAAGTGATTTTGCACCTGAACAAGTTTTATTTGATTTAAGTAAAAAAACAATTAAGGTAAATAGAAAATGTTATAAACAAATAATTTTGTTGCATAGAAACAAAACGAAAAGAAAGAAATTGATCTACTTTTTTAAAATATTTATCTGATTAACAGACAAATTTTTCTTTTTTTTTAATTTTACATCTAAGTACAACTGTCATATGAAAATTAAATTATATTTTTTTTTTAAGCAATGACATTTTGATGTCTATTTATCTATAAAATTATCATCATTCTTCATTTAAAATAAAATATGAAAAAAAAAAAAAGAACAACGAACGTCTTTCTTTCTAATGCAAATTGTTTTTTTTTTTTTTTTTTGTTGTTTAATGGTGGAAGTCATTGATGATGCCAAATTATATAGAAGGAGAAAAAAAAAAGAAAGAAAGATAAGAACAAAAGAGTAGAATTTTCTTCCAATTCATATGTTTGAAACGCGTACTTTTATGTGCTTCTTCAATTAAAAAAAAATACAAATTTACTAAGAAAACCTATGGTGGGAAAAATATTATCATATTCAATTATTATATTCTATCGTTTAGGATGATTCAATTGAATTACCAGTACAAATCAATAAAAATTTTGATCAGTATGTATTTGACTAACAGGGAGTATAATTAATGATATTTTAAAAAACCTTCATCTTTCATTGGTTTCTCATGTTTACATTTCTTATATTTGAAATAAAAGAAAGAAAATAAGTATTCTAGATATATATCTCGATACTTTAGCATTTTTTTTTATTCAAATAATAATGTTGACAAAATCGGAACATAAAAATTTAATTAGTGGAAAGAACATACTGTTTAGTATATCTGAATGTCATGACGTCAGTGCTCTTCTTTTTTTTTTTTCTTAAAGTTAAACAAATAAATCTTTTTTCTTTTGTTTGCTTAATCAGAAAATTATAAAGTTTTAGTCGATTTTTTTTTTCTTTTCTTTTCTTCAATTAAAAACAAAGAGATCTATTTCACACTTTTTTTCTTTTTTTTATTTATATTGAAATGAATACATTTGAGATTTTAGTGGGTAGAGATTTTTAATGACACCGTAAAAAAAAGATCAAGCATAGAAAAAGAAAAAGCCGTCTACCTTATTAGAATAACATCAACAATTTCAAGTGTAATACATCGGCTTTTGCTTTATTCAGTTTTTTTTTGTTGAATTGTGTTAACTGAAAGTTAGTTGAGATATTGAGGATAAAAAACATGATACATCCAAAAACACCTTCACCGTTGTATTATTTACAACGAAATAAAGGACAAATAAATAGTAACAGGTAGAATTATGATAAAATAATTCCGATTTTTTTGTTTTTTATGTATATTTTTTGATTGTTACATCTAGAAATATAGTCGAATCAGCTAAAACAATTCAACTCGATGAAAGAATTATTTCAAAAGGTTTATTATACAATATAAATTATTATTTATATTGTATTCTTTTAATTTTTCAGTTCCAACTGATCTTGACGAGCCAGATGTATTGGGTTTTTTTGAAGCACTCGAACAAGAAAAAGCTCAAGCTGAAATGGCGAAAATGTTAGAAAAGAAAAAACAATGTCCAATTGCACCTGATGGTAAAAATAAACTTGTTTACAGAATTAAAATGTGAAACACAATGTAACTGCTGTTGCTAATCATAGGGAGATCTATTATGAGATAAATTTCTTTTACTTAATCCTCAAGAAATTCAATAAGAAAGTCAGTCATATATTATATCAATAATATCTGTGATGGAAAATATAAACTTTTAACCCCTAGATTTCAACATTTACTTTTAGATCGTGTTTCACAAAATATGATAAAATTCTTCTACTCATAAGACAATATTTGATTTCTTTTTTAGCTTTAATTCCTAATTCAACACTTCGTTCAATGTTCAAAATGAAAGAAATTGAACCAGTTGAAGTAAAAATGTTTCAATTAAGATTGGTATGTAAATTAAAAAAAAAGGAAAGACAGAAAAAAAATTTTTTTTTTCGAGTAAAAAATGTATTTGAGAAACCAAAAAAAAAATAAAAATAAAAACCTCACAAATAGATTTCACCAACAACATCAAATACAAGACAAAATGAATTAGATGATCGATTAAAACGATTTGCTGTATTAACAAATTTCGATGGTATTCATTCGACTATTTTTCAATCATTAAATAAAATTGTAAGCATATAAAATAAAACTTATATGTTTCTTCTTATATTTTAGGATATACTTGATAATCTAGAGGTTTGTTATTAAATAAACACTGTAGGAGTCTGTTTGTTTTCATCACAGTTAACTTTTTTATGGTTTCTTTTTAGTGTGCTTTTTTTTTATGTTTTATCATATTTTTATATATCAATTGAATGGTTTTTTGTTTTCTTTTCTTTAGAACAAAACGAATAAAAATCTTAATTGGCAAAACGATGATGATGAATGGGTAGAATTAGAAGATCCTGAAAGTTCAATTGTTCAACCTTCATCGAAACCACCTAGTGCAAAAAAACTTAAACGTATTCATTTTTATTAATAAATTAATATTAATCATAATCGGACTTTTTTATTTTGTTTTGTAAGATGTACATCCAAAATCGAGTACAATCAGGCCTCGTCAACAGGTAAAGAAAAAAAGAAATATTCTCAGATAATTCTTATCCTTAGCGTAGCTTGATGATGATTTCTCTATAGAAGATATTCAATATAATATATATTGGGATGAGGTAGTTTTTTTCATTTTTGGTTTGAGTTTTGTTTTTTCTGAGGGGAAAATGCTTATATTAACTAATAACGGATGTGTTTAATAAAGGAATTAAAATTTTTTTTTTTGTGTTTTTGTGTGTATTTGATTTATCTAGGAAACAATTCCAGAATTATTTAAAAAAATGAAAAATGAATCATGGTGGCAACAAACAGATGATGAAGCAAATAATAGTTTACGTTCAATGTTACTTTATTTAATTGAAATAATAAGAGCTAAACAAAATGATTCATATGAATCTGCTTGTAATTATGTTGTTGATATATTTCGGTAATTTAATAAAAGAAAATTTTCTTTTTTTTTTCTAATTTATTTATTTATTTATTAGAACGTATGGTATTGAACCATCACTTGTTAATCAAATTCTTAATATTCTACTAAATCATTTATCTGAAGGTGAAAATGATCCATTAAATATCCATACAGTTCGTACAATAGCTCAATTTATGATTGAAAGAAAAGATATTATTGTTCCATTACTTAATTTTACATTAAAATGTCAACCAGTAATAATAATAAAATAAATATATATATTTTAATAACAAAACTAATGTTTTTTTTTTTTTGAAGGATAATATACTTCGACAAGAAACAATAAATGCAATTAAATTTATTACAGATGTTAATAATTCAGATGATATTGATTTAGTTCTTAATAATATGTCAATTGTTCGAGTAAGTAGAATTTAGTTAGAAACAAAAATATTTGTTTTTTTTTTCAAGGATGCTGCTGAAGATACATTTTCATTAAAAACAATTATTGATAGAATTAAATATAAACAGTCACAAACTGCATCTGATTTAATTGATGAAGAAAAAGATAGTGAAAAAATTGATGATAATATTCTTCATCCATTATTAAAAAAGATTTCTGACGAACGTTGGTATCCTCGTGATAATAATCCAATTACACTTGATTCAATTATTGATGCTATACTTGTTAAATTACCAACAGCAAGTAAAACACTACTTAAAACATTAACATCACATCTTGTTCAATTACATCGGTAAATAAATTGAGATTTTCCTTTATAGAAATTTTTATCTCGAATTTCTTTATGTAATGTTTCAATGATTTTACTATCGTATATTAAGTTCAGGGTAACTTTTAAAGATTAAGTGATATCTATCATTGCTTTTAATATTTATTGAAATCTCTTAAAGGCACTTCATATAGATTTCAATACTAGAATTGCCTCTCTTTTTTTTTATTTGTCAATTGATAATTAACAAATAAAGATAAGACCAAGTAAAACTGACACAGACATATCTCGACAGAATTCTCATGTATAATAGACGTTTCTATTTCGATATAAATCTCTGATAGATATTATAGATCTTCGAATTATACAAAACACTATTAATAGACTAAATATCGACAGATTTGCTATGTCATGATTTTTTCGTAAAACCATAAGACAATGAAAATATTAGCGGAAAAACTGACCTTTAAAAAAGTGGGATAATGACTTACAATGAAAAACGGTGAAGTGTAATACAGTGTTTTATAGTAGTTTAAGCCATTATGTTCGACAGTCGGAACGATCGGACTAGAGAATTTTAAGTTATGTCAATTTTGTGGCTATAATCGAAGAATATTTTGTCTATTTGCTTTTCTCATAATCGATTGATTATGTTTGTTTTTAGTGCAATTGGCTATTCAAATGAACAATTTGATCAAGTATCAAATGGTATAATATCACTTCTATCACATACTGATGCCGATCATCGATTGATAGCTGCAACAACTTTAGCTGATTTAGGCAAAGAAACTAAAGCTATTGATATTGCATTACTTAATTCATTTATAAATGATCCACGAGTATATATATTTTTTTTGTATTAATTATTTAGTTTAATAATTATTTTTTCTTTTTTTTTACAATAGATTTTGGTTCGAACTGAATGTTGTGATACATTAAAAAGATTAACTTCTGTTATGTCGGATACTGTTTTAAAAGATTGTGCAGATGATATTCCATATTTACAAGTAAAATTTTAACAAATACTTTCTATTTAATTTTTTCTAAATTTTTTTTATAGACTTTACCAGAAGAAGATTTTAGTCTTCAAAATTATTTAAGAGAAAAAAATCGTGCATTAACACCACCACCATCAACAGCAGATGATCATCCGTCAGTACCAATTGATGGAAAACAAGAAGATGAAAAACAAGAAGATGAAGAACAAGAAGAAGAAGAAGAAAATCTTCTACCAACAAATGAAGAACAACAAGAAAACCTATATATAAATATTGAAGATTCAACTCATCATCCTTCTCCTGATATTAACGAACAAATCGATGATATCAAACCAATTGTTCGTTCACGTTCATCAACTCCTCGAATAGATGAACAACCAGCTATTCATAAAAGTCGTCATGTTTTACAACAAACACCTAGTCAATTTAGTGTAACTCCAAGTTTAAATTCTTCGACAGTAGTACTAACTCCTGTTGAACCACCAATTCGTGTTGAAATAAATGAAAAACCAAGACCTATTCTTCAAGCTTCACATCATGTACCAAAATCACGAAAAGAATTACCACAACCATCTTCACTATCATCTTTACAAACACCTCGTCTACGTAAACAACCAACTGTACCTATTGAAAAACCAAGTCGAACATCAGTTAAAACAAGTGTTTCCGATCAATCATCTGGAAAACGGTATTCTCTTAATATTTTACATATGATTGGTTTTAGTTTTTTTTTTGTTTCTAGTCATCCACTTTTACCAAATAATTCAACTATGTGGGATTCATATGCAAAACAAAATGGTATTTTCATTTTTTGATATATAATTTTATTTTAATTTGATTATTTCATTTTTTCATATAGAAATTCTTGAACAAAATAAAACTCAAATTCAACCTTCTATAGATAGTAATCAAGAACAAATATCTGATCCAATTCAAACAATAATTAATGATCATAAACGTGATTTTGGTTATTATCGTATGATACCAAATCGTCGTGTATTAATTCCACATAAAATCTCACTTATGGATTTATTTAGTGATCAAATTCATATAACTGTTAATAGAAGAAGTTCATCACAATTAACAACAAGTACAATGCGTTTATCAGATTTAAATCGTAATAAACGTCATTTACATGAAGTTGAATTTATGCAATTATTATCATCACTTATTATACGTTCAATACAATTACATAAAAGAAATGAAAAATTTATACCAAATTCATTATTATTAAATACACATTCTGCAATTAATTTTACAGATGCATTAACAGTTTCACAAATGCAATTACATTCATTAACAAATTTACATCAACCAAGTTTTTCTACATCATATAAATTACCACCTATTGAACGACAAAGACCATCATCAGCACAAACAGCTAGAATGAAATCTGATACACACGCTAGAGCAACAAAAACAGGTTAATATATATAGACAGAATTTCTCATTATGAATATAAACTTGGATTTCATTAGAAGAATAATTAGAATAACCCTTCTTCTGTAGAATAATAACTCATTGAATTTTCAAATTATTTCTCACGTAAAAACTTTTGGAGGGGAGAATGATTTGATTAGCTCATGAAAGAAATTTACATTTCTATTTTGCGATTATGTGGATACGGCAAGCCTCTATTCTATCGGAGGAAATGTTCTTGCATAAATTTCATCCAAACTATCTTGTAGTATTTTTGAAAACATTGTTTAAAATAAAACGAGATACAATCTAAATTTATGTTTGTCTCTTGTACAAAAAAAAACTAAACAAATCTATTGTAATATGAAAAAATATATTTAATTTTTTAGGTGTTAATCTTCGTAAAGCTAAAGATATGGAAGATGCACTATCGAATTTATTAAAATCAAATCGTGATCTTCAACGATCTACATTGATTCATGAACGTATTACACATTCTACTGGTACACCGATTGTATATGATCAACATGAGATTACACATGCATGGCTTCTCGAACAATGTAAAATATATTATGAATTCATAAAATTGTATTTCATTAGTTTTTTTTTTTTTTTTAGTATTAAAATCTCAAGGTACATCAGATTCTGAAAATCAT
>CAJNOL010000735.1:0-12713 GCA_905250125.1 Rotaria sordida
GAAGATCAAATCAAAATCTTTCATGTCGCTGTTTCAATCATCAAAGAATCAAACTTGAGTAGTTTTTGTGTAATAACATTTTCCCCATGGCAGTGTACGTTGTTGAAAGACATTTATTGGTAGCCGTTATTATTAACTGTCTGGTTGTTGTAGGTAAATAAAATTTTTTTTCGTTTGCAAAAAATATATTAGAAGGAAGAATTTTTCTTTTTACAACAAACTATAGAAGGTGAGTTCTACATAAATAATGTCATTTTATTTACGGTGAGAGTAGTAGATAGTAATTAGTAGGGTTTTCTTTAAAAGTATATCTTTTACTGCCAAATTTAAAACAGAAGGATGTGTTCATTTCAATTTCTTTTTTGCTAAATGAGTTTGACAGATTTAAGATATGCAGGAGTGTCTCAACGCTACAAGGATCCAGTGGTCAACATGTCACGAGGTAGAGTTTCCGATCTTTTTGATTGGTAGATGAGCTCTGAGAAAATATAGATACAGGAAGGGAATCATTCACAATCCACCGCTTGAGAATTACCGATAGGTATCATCTATTCCTCAAACGCATAACTTCACTTTAAGATAAAATAGAATTTATAATTAAACGTGTTTCTTCATTGATGGAATATGAAAGAAACATTTTTCTCTAAACTTGAATTTCAATAAAGCAAAGTTTAAAGTTCGAAAGATAAAAAATTATACATTAAGCATTTATTTCTAATAGAGAGCGAAAACTGATTGACTACTACAGCTTGATCATATCAAAGTCTCTGACGTTCAGTCGAACGATGTTGTACCTTTAAGGTGAATTATCGACAATCGAATTTCTCGTACAAGAATACATTTGCTTCCGCAACTTTTCTAGGGTAAAATGACTCTTATTGTTATTCTAATTGTTATTGTGATCATTATCATTGTATATTTTTTTTCTCAAGAATAAACGATAAAAATCTATTGTATTACTACAAGTTTTCACATAATTACTCAATATATGTACGTTGACAAACACATCCAGAGTCTACAGATGGAAGTAAACTACTCCCTTTCTAAACATACCCGATGTTGAGACTACACATTCGATTCTTTGTTCTTATTATAGATTAATTAAACAAAAACTCAGCATTGTGACTCATCACTTCAGCAATATTGACTAGACTTATTATTGATACAAAATGGTGAAGAAACATCGCTATTTTTTCAGTTAATTACAAACGATGACTGATATTTTAACATAGACTGTGATACATGTGGCATGAGTTCTTATTTACCATTGAAGCAGTTCCATCATGTTTCAGTTTTCAGCACCGTATGGACGATCCTGAAAGTTTTTGTCAATTAATGACAATCAATCATTTACCAGACGTTAGATATACGCTCGTAATAGACCGACGTCCCATACTATAGAAATCAATGAAAGCGTGAATTTTTCAAGATGTCAACAGTCAACTAAAAAATGTACCTTTCTCAATTACGTAAGATATTTTAGATATAAAGTCGGATTTTTTTTCTGAATCTATTCACTTTCCTAGTCCAGGATATGGGTGTGGATTGGGAGAAGATCACACTCTTATTTGCATAGATGATCTCATCATGTTTCGTCATTCGTTCATTTCTAATCATTACACTATACGGTGACGTGTTGAAAAGAACACACTCCGATGGACAATAGGAATAGTTCAACAAAAGTATGCTGATAGTACAATAAACGATTGAAATATTCCAAAAACTCTGACCCTCTTCAACAACAACTCTTAATATACAAAAATTGCTACTGTTTGTATCGACATGACTTCAATAAAGATGTTCAACATATCATTCATTCGATTTGTAAAATGAAAACTATCGAGAGATGAATTAATCGATAAAACAATGATATCAATTAAGTGATAGTTTGATCGGAGAATCCAAATTCGCATCTTTTTTTTCTATGTTGAGAGTACTGATTTCTGAAATTCATATCCGTTTAGTCATTGTTGTTCTTTTTCAATAGGCAAATGAACAACTCTTTATTAATAAAAAAGACATTGGAGAAGTGTCGAAGAGCATTTTAAATTACTTAATGATGACTTCTGTAAGATACTTGTCTCAACTATAATACTCTTCATTTTTTATTTCAAAATAGTGAAGTTTTCCAGATAGGTGGTAGACGTATTCCACATATTTCAGTGCAGATACTCAAAAAATACTGTAAACCATATTTTATTTGAATTTTTTTCCAAAGTATAGTTATTCTATGGTTTTGTTTTCCAGAGATATGATAGACAGTTATTATATATCATTGAAATCAGTCGTCGAAACGAATATTCTTGGCATTTATATTAGTTGTAGATGATGTGAAACTTTGAAAATATGAATATATTGGCTATTAATGAAGTAAGACTGCATTTGGAAAGACACTAGTAAAGATTGCGATTATATCCATTATGATGGCTGGATCAGTCTTGTTCTCGTAAGATAATAGAGAAATAGTTTTGAGACGATTCAAAATCGATCTTAACTGCTTGTCTGTATTTAGTAATTTACGTAATTTTTTGCCTAATTGCATCTTCATTTTATTGTTTATCCATGATAGATGTAACTCATTCACATTTGGTGCCAATATGAGCCACATAATCAATGTCATTGCATCTAATCTATCAAGGTCATATGAATGAATATCAAGACATTTGACATGAGTCAGAACTGTTGCCATCGATTGAGACTTGACCAACTACAATACAATGAAGTTCACAATTGAGATGAGAAAGAATCACTAATAGTTATGTGATCTTCTTTTTGCATTATTACATAAAGGATCATTTCGAGAGAGAGATAGCAAAGATTTTTTTCAACAAGTCCTGGCCCGCAATTAACAGATTTTAAAAGAAAAACTTCTATTTTCTAGAAAATTTTTCGAAATGCTAAGGACATAATTTTTGCAAAAACTATGACTTTATTGCTTTATCACACCTAAGTAGAATAAAACTTTTTATAGTTCGAAATTTAGGCTCTCTTGAAAAATATACGTTTGTATGACATTAAACTTTCATAAATTTATCTTGATCTCTGTCCCTCCTATCTCTATTTTCATCCTCGAGACGATCAAGATACTCATATGAACGAAAGTCATGATAGAAACTCACCTGCTCAATCGATAGGGTATATGGCAAAGCTAATTTCCAATAGTTACAACTCAGTTGTTGATTGTTTGAACGAAAGACATGTTCCAATACACGTAACAAGTTCATCGTTATCGGCTGTTGACTATTGTTGAAAACCTCGATGGATCTCACATTGGTGAAGTAAATAAGTGGTGAATCAAGTTGACCTTTATTCAATCGCCAGACTTTTAAATTAGGCGAAAGTCTCAAAGACATAGGATAAGTACACGGCATCGAACTAATACATATGTGATCATAATCATCTTGTAGAATGAGCACAGGTGGTTGACGATCATCAAGCCACCAGTCACTTTGAAATTGTTTTAATTGGTCTGCAATGATGATTTCTCTACTCTGATATTTGATAACAAATTGTAATTTCTGCAGACGTTGACATGGTTTAACTAATGCCTCAAGATGTCGTCCATTCAAAAGAAAATTATTAGTATGAACTATCAAAGTCAGCTTTTCCAACGATGATTGATAAGATTTAATCAATATTTCAAAAGGAATTCGATACGAATCATCCAAATCATCATCATCATCATCATCATCATCGGTACAAATAATATCTAATTTAGTGAGATGTGTGGGTCGAGGAATTAGAGCTGCAAGAGTTGAATAATTCGAAAGGATAGGACTTGGTCGGAGACGCTTAATCTTGAGACCGATTAAATTAGGAGCGAGAATGCAAAGACACAGTAGATCATTTTCCGTACAAACATCGGCCGATAAACGCACCATAGCTGGACAAGGAAAAGAATTGGTCACTTCATCAACCTACAACGAATCATATTCAAGAAATGATCAAGAGACGTTGATCTGACTCATACACACACCTGTTCTTCTTCAGTAATCCATGCCCTACTACTACTGAACGGCGAGTATTTATCGATTCTTTCCGGAGGTAACATTTTAGATAGTCGGAGTACATTCAAACATGACATAATTGCTCCTATTGCTGAATAATATGTGACGTGCAATTCGACAATTGAGGGAGAATCATATCTCAAGATAATTGAACGAAGATTGGCGAATAAATGTGTACAAGAAAAGGCATTTGGTACTGATGTAACATCCAAAAAGAGTGTTTCAATGGCATTTTCGATGTGTGGCATCGAAGTGAGAAACCAATTTCGTGATATCTTTGGAGGAAGACAAAATTGGCGTACCGATTGGATAACAATCGAATTGAAGCGCCAATTGAGATCAGTGAATGCTTGAACAAGCTCGGGCGAACTCAGATAAGAAATAATTATAAATAAGAGCTCGTTTGGTAAAGTTTCCAGATTACTACTCAACGATAATATAAAACAAACAAGCCTTTTATGAATCATCTTACCTTCTTGCAATAATCACATTTGTCTGTTGTCTCTGAGTACTCACGATATTCATTTGATGGAGACAATGTTGTATGAGATGACTGTCTGATATCGCCCTGGTAGCAACGCATTGATTGTTAGACGTAGAAACTTGAAAGGATAAGTTGCTTTGATCTTCGTGTTCTAGTTTCAGCCGTTTACTGATCCGATGATCTTTATCTTCTTCAAATAAAAGAAGAAGCATTCAAGAGAATAATGAGTAAAGAATAGTACCTAAATTCTTCCGGCAGTCGGTACGTGACACCTTCATTGCCTGATTCTCAGTTGAATTCATTATTTTAAAATCTGAAATTTGAAAACCGAACAAACATATAGTTATTTTCGATATTGACATAGCATTATTTCGATGTTATTTTCTTTGAATTAGAAAATTGTCGAATGAAATAACGTCACATATATTATGTATAAATTTTAGATTCAATATTGAGTCACATTGTGACGGCTTTTCAAAGCATGAAAAGTGAAACTGTTTTATTCCACAAGTTGAAAAAAATGGCGATCTATACGCTGAGCAGTAACACTAATCACGTGTAGAGAAAAAAAATAGTAAGGGCAACTAATTAAAAGAAAGACAAATGAGAGATGACAATTGTCAGACAATGTCAGCTTTTGAAAAAATTTGAGAAAAGTTGACAAGAAGATTCGGGTCGGTCTCATCATCACTATGGTAATAACACGAAATAGCCTTGACTTGCCTAATTCGATCAAGAATCGGTTTGATACGTTCGTCGATCTTCAATAATGTATTCAGTTCTTTTGCCAATGTCTTTTTGGCAGTGTCACTCTTTTCACTCAAATTCAATTTCGTCACGTTGGGTGCCAATGAAAGCCATACAATCAATGTCATCGCATGTAATCCATTGAGCTTAGATGAATTCAAATCAAAATGTGTCACATGGGGCAATACTGGCATCACTGATTTGGTAGTCATAAACTAAAAAAAAACCATAATTTAATGACATGAACATTTCTTTTGATTTTAACATCTTCTAGATAAAATTTGAGAATGAGATCATAGAGTTTTAGTATTATTACTGGAGATAGGTCTTGATGAATTTATGAAAATCGAAGAAGGATATATGTGCATGACTTGATGGTCGAACATATTTTCTAGTCTTGCTTAGCTGTTTTCGAGAAAATCGGTTTATAAAATTTTAAACTGAAATTTAGCCTGCAGGCATGTCAAGTTGCTATTAAAATTTTCTGAAATTTTCAACAAAAATGAATGTAAATTTCTTGAAACATTGAACTTTCAAAGCTAGAAGTATTTACTAAGGCAAAACATAGTTGACAAGTGCAGCTGCCAATCCAATATTTCAAGAAATATACATTTGTTTTTATTGAAAATTCTAGAAAATTCTAGTAGCAACTTGACATATCTACAGTCAAAAATTCAGATCAAAACTTTATTATTTGTTTTTTTCCAAAAATAGCTGATCAGAGTTAGAAAATATAGTACCTAAGTTATAATACAAAGTCGTAACTCATGAAACAGTTAGGGTAATTTCCTTGCTAAATATTTTTTTTTCAGTCAAAAACTTATGTCTTAGAATAAATTCAATTTCGTTTCTGTTAATAATCATGCGACAGAGAAGGATTACCGGAACGAACCTGCGTAAAAAGTGACTCTTCATAGTTCAATGACCAATAGTCGAATTTCAGTATTTGGTGATCTGAACGAAAAATTCGATGAATGAAACGTAACAAATTGAAGTTGATTAGCTGCAAGTGATTGTTCTGGAAATGGATTGATCTCATTTTGGTAAAGCAGATAAGTGGTGAATTGAATTCTCCTTTATTCAATAGCCATCTTTGAGGATTGGTTGAAAATTTGAAAGTTACAGGAACAACACAGGGCATCGAACAAATCAACATTTCATTATCATTGTTGTATAGCACAACGACTGGTGGTCGACAAGCATCCAACCACCATTCATTCTGAAAATGACTCAGTTGCTTTGTAGCATTGATCTTTTGAATCTTACATTGAAAGACGAATTGTAATTTCTTAAGACGTCGACAGGGTTGAGTCAATGCTTGCAATTGTTTTCCATCAAAATTAAAGTGATCAGCACAAATAATCAATGCCAAATGTTCGAGAGAATACTGATACAAACGAATTAATTCATCAATGGAACTCCAATATACTTCAGTGTCATTATCAATAGCAATATACAATTGAGCTAGATGTGTAGGTCTGAAATTCAGAGTAGAAAGAGCTGAATAGTTCGAAAAGTCCTCATTTGCCTCGAGAGATAGAATCCAAAGCTGGATCAGATTGGGCGCGAGAACACATAGACAGCGTATGTCCTGTTCCGTACATTGTTGAATAGATAAACGCACAATAGCTGGACACGGTAAAGTATTCAAGATGGCTGCAGTCTAAAAATGATTACAATCCCAAGATATAATAAAAAGAAGAAGGCTAACTCACACACTTGCTCGTAATTATCAAATCGATTTTGTTCAGGCCACCATAAAAAAACATCGTCTGATTCTTCGAAAATCCAAATATTACAAATTCGAAGAATATTCAAACATGATACAATTGAACCGAGAGCAGAATAATATGTGACATTCAATTCGACGGTGAAAGCAGACGAATGCTTCAGAATGATTGATTGAAGATTAAAAAATGCATGTGTACACGAAAAGATATGAGGCATCAAGTCGATATCCAAACAAATCGTTTCAATCATATTTTCAATACGTGGTATATATTTCATAAACCAAGCTAATGGTGTATCATTAGGTAGGATGAAATGACGGACAGAAATCAATATAATCCTATCCAATCGCTGATTGAGACCATGAAACGCTTGAACACGATTGGGCGAATTCAGATAAGATATTATCATGAACAATAGCTCATCGGACAACGTTTCAAAACAACTATACATTTGTCAGCGAGAAAACAAAATAATCGCATTCACATGTTCGATATTAAAAAATAACATCTTTTATTCTTACCTATGAGAAACATTGTCATCGATACGATCGTTATGATCAAGTAAATCTTGAATGAGACAATTATGCCGTTTCTTAGCGACACCATGTGATAGAGCCTTGCCAGTTGTCGTCTGGTTGTTGGCTATTGGAGAGTGAATGATCAAGTTATTCTTTTCCACATCATCTATTTTCAGACGTTTTCTGCTTGAATCATTGTTATCTTTTAATCAAAAAGTAGGATATATTTTATCAGAAACTTGAGTGACAACAGTACCTGACTCATTTGTTGAGTGTTGGCCCGGGTTCAACGTCGTCTGATCATGAATAGCATACATTCAACCTCAAATCTGAAACACACATAAATGATCATTGAATTTTTTTATGCCTTAAAAAGAAACTAATCGACTTGCAGCATTGCAATTAAAAGGGATTCAATGAAGTCAATTGTTTTTCCTTGACTAAACAGTAGGTTTTTTTGAGTCGAAAAAACAAGCTGAATCATTTTACACACAATTTTATCGTATTTCATCATACATCATCTTTCTCGCCTATTCTGCTTTTACAAAAACGCCTTCTCACTTGTCTCAAACAGGTTTTTCTTTGCGCGGAAGAACGAAAAAAACATCGATGAGTCACTTCACTAGTTGGATAAAACCAACGACACTGAAAAACATCAAAATAAGTGTGGGTGTGAGTGTGAGTTTGTGATGGATATGGGTGTGTGGGTGTGGGTATGGGTGTGGGTGTGGGTGTGGGTGTGGGTATGGGTGTGGGTGTGGGTGTGGGTGTGGGTGTGGGTGTGGGTGCGAATGTATGGGTGGCTGTGAGTGTGTGGGTACGAATGTATGGATGGGTTTGAGTGTGTGAGTGTGGGTCTGACATTTTATTTCATCTACACCCACACTCACACCCATCCACACCCCCGCACCTCACACTCACATCCACACCCCCGCACCTCACACTCACATCCACACCTACACCCCACATCCACCCACACCCTCATTAACTAATAGGTTCATCGGTATTCAGGAAATATTGATTGTTCTATTCTGTGAAACTGACTGTGCACATTTTCTACTTTGGAGAAATTGTTCTAGAGAAGCTTGGCTCTTTCTAACAAAGATTCTTTCTACATAGTTTGAATATTTATTCAATAAGAATGAGGACTCAATTCAATGTTTTTTATTGATAAGAGAATGTCGTCATAAATCTTTCTGAATCAATACGGATCAAGACACTACTTCCTCATGATGCTTTTTTCAAGGCTATTGACGCTGCCGTATTACCTTCGCCGATTGGCATATCAAGAAGTGTTTGTGATGAATAAAGTCAATTTTGTCTAAAATAAAATTCGCAGAAATGACTCAGAGGAAGTAATGTAGAGGTAATTATGCATATAAATAACCATTGTTCGCAATGATCAAACTACACTATATGCATTCTATGATTCTTGTTCGATTTCTTTCGTTACTGATCCTCATAGTTGAGTGTATTCTCAGCCAAGAGTATGTTGATTCTCTCTCAGGAGGCAGCTGGCAAATTGTAGTTCCACAAAGTGGTGGTGGTGCGCGTGGAAAAAGTTTAGGTATGCAAACTGCTCATGCGGTGCTTCTCCCTTCCGGTCGCATTCTTCTAGCTAGTGGAAGTAGTTGGCGAAACCGTGGTCCCATTGAAACTTATCCGCACACGGCTGATCCTCAAAGTGGTCGTGGCATCTTTCGAGAAGAAGAAGATCCATTTCTTATCAACAAAATAGAAGACTATTATCAACTTGTGAACAATGTTGGGATCTATGATCCGAGCAAAAATACATTCTATCGCATTCCACATCCAGAGCCCGTTCCTGATCCGAAATGGCCTGAACATTTTGCACCAAATGATTTCTTCTGTACAGGTCACTTGCATGTTCCTGATGGCAACGTACTGTTTGTCGGTGGCACACAATACTATTATCCGTTTCGAACAGGTCACCGAGCAACATACCTGTTTGATTGGCGAAAAGAAGTCCAAATTCGATGGAACAACGTTGATTGGAGACGCATGCCCAGTGTTGCATTTGTGAATGATTCGACGAATCCATGGATTTTTGCGGGTACGTGACTTTTAACAAACATTCATTTGAATGTTATGATCATATTGACGATAGGATTAGCACTGATCGAACACTGATTATATGATTTTCCTTGTGTAGGTTTGATGGAACGAGGTCGATGGTATGCCACACTGGTGCCATTGATTGACGGTCGTCTAGTTGTACTTGCCGGTTTCGTTGGTTTTGACAAAGGCTATCCAGCGATGTACGCCTTCGAAAACAATGATTTCGTTGAATTTTTCGATGCTATATTGTTCACTGAATCGAATCCACAGAACGCATGGAAAAAAGTTCGTGTGAAATCGATCGTCAATGGACCCTTTACCAATCTGATCAACCCTACTTTCCGACCGACGCCAGGTGTGAATTGTACGAGCCGTTGTATCACAGACAATCAGTTTGATGTATTCAAACTATACGAACAAGCCTATCTGACAGCGGAAGGACGCATCTATTTAACACGGGAAGGTGATTTTGTCAGCGCTAGAACTCACGATACTGCTTTTATGCGGAAAACAACGGCTACCTATTACGTGCATGTTGACGGGTCTCGTCAAGCACCTAAAGTGTCATTTTCGCCGGGACCCAATAGATCTGAAAATGTCTCATCGTATGGAACGACGATTCTCGATCCAAATAGTAATCGGATTGCTCTTTTCGGTGGACAACCGACATCAGCTGGTACTTTTCTGTATCAATCCGGCACTAGTCAAGGTAACGTAAATCACTAAAATTGAGCTATTCTTGCTATTCTTGCTTTCCTTATTATAGGAGACCAACGTTTTACTGGAGGTCGTGGAAGTCGCAAGCTAGAACAATTTCATGCTTCGATCTATGAATCGAATGGTGGTCACTGGACCTTAGAACCATCTTTTCTTGGTGAACATCCACAGGATGATCGAACCATGCACTATGCACTCCTACTTCCCACTTCGCAAATTCTCATCATCAATGGAGCGAACTATGATTTTTATGGGTCGATCCATTATCCAATTTTATTAACACCACAATTTGATAATATTAATGGCACATTTCTCGGCTACACGAAGAAGCGCATGAATGAAGGTGTTGAAGCTCGTCTTTATCATAATGTCGCTCTGCTATTACCAGATGGTCGTGTGTGGATTTCTGGTGGCGGATCAGCTCGTGCTACGATTCATTATACGCCCTTGGCCCAGAAACCTCTTGTTGAACACAACACTAGTTCATATGGACAACCATTGCCTGACACTTCCAATATCGATTTAGACGTGGAAATGTTTGACGATGGCCGATTGGCAAAAAATTCGCGCGGTTCACTTAGTGTTCCTACCGAAACATGGGTAGCAGAAATCTTCAGTCCTCCCTATCTGTTTATCGACGGCAAAAGACGACCAGTGATCGTTTCGTTGAGTCATCCTCACAAGGTGGATTATCAATTTGAGAGTGTCATCGATGGAAAACGCTACTATTTACTTCGTAGCAATTCACAATACACTGTAAATTTAAACTATCTGCCGACACAATGTGCAAGTGGAACCAAAGAAAAGTTGGTTATGATCAAACTAGGATCAGCCACACATGGATGGGATAATGGACAACGTCTAATCAATCTTTCCTTTACAAGAATGTCATCGACATCAACTCTTTTACTGACAACACTCGATGCAAGAATAGCACTCATTGCACCTGCATTCTACATGATGTTCTATGTGGATTGTATGGGAAAACCATCTGCTGCACAGATAATACGATTTGATGATCAAGCTGTACAGCCATAGATAGAACTTGTTTTTAACAAAAGTTGAATCGCGTTTTTTAAAAATAAACAAGGTATCTTGCCGCTGTTTCACTGTTCACATATAAACTATTCTTAAAAGTAGAAATTGCCAACATCGATACTTGAGAATCAGTTGCGAAGCGAATAAGTAATCGCATACAATATTTTACACTAGACGCATCATCCCACCCAGTTTTCTCTATGTAAGAACAAAGTGAATCAGTCTGATTGATCAATAGATCAGAGAGTGAAATAGCATCATCAGCGAGAGTGTCGTCGAAGAAAAAAAGTACTTTGTGAATGAGGAATTGAAATTGTGGATTGGAATCGTGAATCTGATTTGATAGCGATAAGAACGAAAGGTAATCTATGTGTCCCTGGAGTTTTTGTGATTCTTCATATGAATACTGAAGTAAAAGTTTCTGAATTAACACTTTATGTGTTGTGTAACACTGGCTCTGAAGGTTGTGGATGTTGCCTAGGTAGAAGAATGGATGTGCTTGTGGGTGTAAATGAGTCTTCTGGTTGACGGTAACCTCACATCGAAATCCACATCCGCATACACTTCACCCACACCCACACCGAACCACACCATCAAGTGTTAAATAACTGAATACTTGAAAGTGAGTTCAGAAACTGAATTGAAGTTTCCAATACTATAGAATAGTTGAAAACTTGAATAATTGAATTGAATACTTGCATACTTGAATTCAACTTTCAGCTTTGACACTACTGGAAAAATCTTAACTGAAATGAAAAAAAAATTATTTTATTATTCTTTACATGCTTCTTATTGCATGTATCATATTGCCTGTAAAAATGTGTTGAATGAATTAGTTTGCAAATCATTGGTTACCAAATATAACTGATTCGTAGTTTTCTTCAAAAACGAAAAAGATATATTTATTTAACAATAAAATTTTCCATGTTGCTTTATCAAGTAGCTAGTTTTTTATCTATTACACTATTTAAATAACGATCATAGAATTTCGTTTGTGGATCGGCCTTATATATTTGAGGTGGTTTGATAGAGTCTCTCCAATCTTTACTAAGCGTGTGTATACTATAATAATCAGTTAAATTTGATCCACTATTATAATTACTTGTAATAGGTGGTAGATAAGAATTTTGATTATATATTGCAGGTGGAGGTGAATGTGATGAATCTTCTGTTCGTTGAAAATAAGGTGTTCGTTCTGATTTCTTAAATGAAGCATCAATAACTTGAAATTCACTATCAATATATTCTTTGGATGGTGACATATAATGATGATTATGATGATGATGGTGATGATGACGATGAGGATGTTGTTGTTGTGATTGGATAGGAGAATGGTGATGATGATGATGATGATGATGAGGTTGCTGAGATTGAGTAGGAGAATGATGATGAT
>CAJNOL010000735.1:12723-34933 GCA_905250125.1 Rotaria sordida
GATGATGATGAGGTTGCTGAGATTGAGTAGGAGAATGATGATGATGATGGTGACGGCGATGATGATGAACATGACGATGTTTTTTATTTTCGCTAGTGGAATCGTTATTGATTGTTTTGGAATGATGTTTTGATCGATGTGTTGAAGCATCAAAAGTTATAGTTAGGTTATTTGAATCTTGCGATGGTTTCTCTGTCATAGATTGAACAGAATGATCATTCCTATCGTTTTCAGTCTTAAGTTTTTGATGTTGTTGCAAACTTCTTTGTTTACTGGGCCGATTCAAACGTTCTATATTATCAGCATCGTCCAAAAGTGTATGTTGTTTAGGCAATGATTTTTGTTGTTTATAATTTTCATGCGATACTGAAGGTGATGATGATGATACTTTCGGAACTGGTTCATAACGTTGTTGATCTGGATTATTTTTCATGATAGATGTGCCATGGTTATTATGATGAGACTTTCGATGATGTTGACGTGGTGTAGTTGGTGACTTTGTTAATGCAGGCTCTTGAGCATATTGTGAAGGATCAATTGGATCATAAGGTATAAGTTGACCATCAGTAGTTTGACGATGACGCATGTTCCAATCAGGATTTTTCATTTTATAATAATGCCAATAAGGATAATAGTTATCATTCATTGCATTGGATTTTGTTTCAGGTAATGAAACGAGATTTCCTTGACCTGGTGGTGCTTTACGAAAAGTTTTTCTTCTTTTTTTTTCTTCCTTTCGTGCATTATTAAATTGAGTAGCAAGTGGTATACCGTTTTCTGGTAAATCATTATAAGGATATCGAAGAGTATGAGGTTCCTTTATTGGTAGATTGGTACGTGGTAATGGTGATGTTAATAATTGTTTATTATTTGGAATAGATGTTTGATTATTTTCACGTAATGATACAAGAGAAGACTTTTCTGATATGTAAGTACTTTGATCATCATTAAATAATGGTTTTTCATTGGATTTTGGTGCATCCCAATTAGTTAAATGTTCTTTTTTCAACTGATACGTCATAGATTTTATTGTTAAGTTAAAAAAATGAATGTAACAATACTCTTCCTTGAATCAATCCGATTTTTTTTGAGTGGAATAAATCAGCATCAACATCATGTGTCGCTTGACGATGCATGCAAAACGTTATTTAGAATAACAGAACGTAAATGCAAACAGTAGTTAAATCAACATGACAATAGTATCATACTTAAGAACACAAGATGAAAGCTGATTGCAGTTAAGTTGTAAAAAAGAAAAAGAAGTGAATTCATACAAGTTTACATCGAGATTTGATAGAGCTGCATCGTAATATATATATATATTTAACAAGTTTAATGGAGGTTTTCATGTTTGCTCTAAATTTTGTTTGAATAACTTATCTAACTTTTTGTACAAGTCAATGATACATAAATTATCGAACAACTCTTCATGTAATTTTAGTATCTTTTCATCAGTACTTTTTTGATTTATCGAAAAAGAAAGACGAGTGCAACTATTTATGGTAGATCAAAAACGTAGATTTTTTTCCTTTCTTTAGTCTGTGTTGCATGAAACGTGTGCAACTGTTCTTTTTGTTGTTATTTTGAAGCGATACAAATGAGGTCATATTTTATTTAATGTTGGTTTCTTGCCAATCATTTTACTATACAACATCTGCGCAGTGAAAGCTTTTAGTTCAAACTTTGTTTTTTTTAGCACTAGTAGCTGTTAAGAGGAATTGAAGTATTTTTTTTTCTTTCTAGATAATAATAAAAAATAATGTTGGAAGGAAACAATAATCGTCAAGCAAGATTGTCATTAAAAGATGTTTCTTTTGAACTTTAACAAAAAATTGTTGATCTTGATGGAAAACCTGATCTTAATCTTTATAAAATCTTATCAAATAATCCAACACTTCTTTCACCTTGGATTGATTTTGCTTATTCATTGCGACGTAATTGTACAACATTCATAGCAACTTCGTGAATTAATGATTCTTCGAAGTACACAACTTTGTAATTCACAATATGAATGGTTTACACATGAACAAATGGCAAAACAATGTGGTATATCAATAGAAAAGATTGATTCAATTAAAGAATATGCAAAAAAAGTCTCTGTTTGATGAAAAAGAAAAAGTGGCACTTGAATTAATGGAATCATTAATTCAAAAAGAAGGAATGATCAGTGAAGAATTCGATAAACAATTTTAAAAAAACATTTTTGCAGAAACTGAATATTTATAATTAATTTTGACAGAAAGTTTCTATATGAAGATACCAACAGTATTGAAAGCATTACAAATTTCAATCGAAAACTAAAACCTTACTTTGTAGCTTCCATTTGAATTATGATTATAATAAGCCTTTCTTGCACAGTTAGATTGATGTTTATGATTGTTCATTCTATGTAAAAGACATCTATAATCAACGTCACATCGTAAATTCATAAAGATTCAAAAACGAACTAACAGAAATAGTGTTTTCATTATCTACTGATTCTATACAATTTGTACTTGATAACGGAAAATCATAATCTCA
Source organism: Rotaria sordida (assembly GCA_905250125.1). Lineage (NCBI taxonomy): Eukaryota > Metazoa > Rotifera > Eurotatoria > Philodinida > Philodinidae > Rotaria > Rotaria sordida. The sequence goes on from CAJNOL010000735.1 coordinate 15,244, forward strand.
CTAAAACCATTGTTAAGAAAGACTTCCTCGTGCTAAACTCCCCCCTATATGGTGTTCTCAATAGGAGTTACTAAAATGCAAATCTAGGACAACTAATTTCACTATACTATATTTCTCTTTTGAAAACTAAAGAAATACATTGGGTTTTATCACTGAACAATGTGGATAATTCTAAATAAAGTGTCTTGTACTAAATGAAGGCGTGAATGTGAGTTCAAAGAGGAGAAACATCCACACTCTCAAAAAGAAACTATTAAACAATCACTTCTATTGATTTCGACTTTCGTCAAGATGAATATGTGGTCACTTATAAATTAACGCAATCTATGAATTAACCATCAATTAATTCTTAATAAAAATAAATTATTCAGAATAGTCACTCAACAAAAAAAATACATAATGCAATCCAATGGTAAAACAAACAAATAACATGGCAAACAGATGCAAAAACATTTCATAGCAATAAACTAAAGCTATCAATCTATGACTAGTATCTGAAATTTGGAATTTTGGTAAACGATGGAATTCATAGTAAAAAAAAGGACGTTTTCCAAAGATTATTCGTTGTAATATTGGCTATCAGTTTTTGATTATATTAGTTGAATGAAATCAAAAATAATTAGAAGATAATTACGATTATCTTGAACATTTATTACTGATTAAAGGAAGTAAGATCTTGAATTCTGCTCTTTAAATGAATCATATTTCACCCAGAGTTCTGAGTGATAAACTTTGTTATTAAGTTCAGTCATTTTTCAAAAATATTTCTCGAGTAATTTTGGAATTTGCAACAACGCAGTTTCTGATTTTGGCGCAAATAAACGATTATATGATGGATATCAAGGATGACATTTTGATTTCCCACAACTATCATATGATCAACACAAAAGCATGAACTGACTAAGTTCTAACTTTTGGAAATGATCAATTTCAATACATATGAATACAACTGGTTAATAAATACTATTGACAATGATAAAACCAGCGATAGTTGTTTTTACTAATATTCTCACATTTCATCCATTCTGCCTCACATAGATATCATAGACGGAGAGTGAGTCTTTGTTGAAATTACATTTTTTTCTTCTTCTGCTTCATCACATGTTGTCGCCCATCTTGTCTTCTTACTCAAGAGCATCATCGATGAAACGGTTATCTATACCCCGTCCCCTCTACTATCACAAAACAACCTTTTTTTCTCAGTATAGATGATGACTTCTCTCATTCTTCGCTTCTTGACCAAGTAGGCAGAAGGTACGCACCATATACATCACCTTCTATAGTTGTAAACCATTTTACAAAACAGTTCGCTCTTGATAATCGTACATAGTGTCTAGATTTTGTCTAATGAATTAAGCTAGGAGGCAACAGCTATTTTATATTGCTTTCAGGACAATGTTGTTGCAAAGTTATCTATCGAATGTCGGGCATTTTATTTTTTTCTTAGTAAGTCAGATAATGAAATCACAGGTAGCATTGATGAACATCGAATGAACAAGCAGGCGCTAGGAGAGTGAATGAATATGACTCAAGTAGTGTGGTTAGAACAAGAGGACTCCATTAAAAGTACTTGTAGAAATTCAGTCGATTTTGACGAGTACTTTGCTAAAAAATAGTTTTCTATTAGTTTTGATTCCATAGTAGGTCTCGACTTTAAGATTTTAATTTTCACTGTAGGCATGGATATTATAGTCACTTCATAAATAAGTTGCTAGTAGAAAAGCGCTGTGTTGTAAAAGAAAAGAGCAAGCGATAAGGTAGTTTATTAACATGGAAACGTTTCAGGGATCATGTATTACCACTCTGTCACGACTCGGATAGGAACAGTTCTCAGTAGTTTGTTTTGTAGCGCTGATTGCGCTAATAAGTAGTATACTTTACAGTTTCTCTTAAGTCAATCGATACCTTTAGAAAACTCTCTTCTGATTGCACAAACCGTGTCACTGGTAGTTCAGATGGATATCGTAATGCTGCAAATTCGTTTTGTTTCCATCCTGTTAGACTGAAGTCAATCTTATGAAGAAAGCTTTCATCATAATCCGTAGAGGATTAAAATGTGAAACATGATAGATTCATTCTACTTGTAAATAAGAGCCGCGCCAATATCGACCATATTATACGCCAGAATCTGTTTGGCGAGTGATTCACTCTTATCGCTATATTATTCGACACTCATAACCAATCATGTTTCATAAAAGAAAACTTCAATGCATGGTAGGCCTATTTAAGGTTCTTTTCAACTATGAAATTTATGCTTACAAAACTGATATATAGGTCTAGAAAAGAAAATATAATAAAAAAACACTTCAGTTTTTCTCAACTTCAATGGATGAAAATCACTAGTATTTCTCATCACTTACTAAGATATATCTTCAGAGAATTTTTGTTTTTGTAACTGAATTCAACACTTTTCAGGAAACTTAGTAGTTTCATTTTTTAAATATTAGTTTTATGTTCACGTTTCATTTTCTCGTGAGCCTTCGTAGAAGTTCGAAGATTAGATTCATAAATCTAGCACTATAAGATTTTAAAATGTTGCAAAGGACTTTTTTCGATCGTCGTTATTATGGTCATTGTCTCGTTTCTCCTGTCGACATTCTGTATTCTACTCCTACCGAGTTTTATTCACGTGAAACAGACATGTTCCGCACTACAACCACGCCATGTTCGCATCGATCATCACGATGTAGACACTCATCCTGATATCGTTGTTGAGACACCGATTTTTTCCTGGTCGATCGACGATGAAAAGTATTCTTGCAATGGCACTTCACGACGTGGCATCCACCAGACAGCTTATCGGTTGACCATTGTCAGGGAAATCAGTTTCTATTCTTCGACACAGAAATCTTTAGTCATCTATGACTCAGGACGCGTCATATCATCCATATCCACAAATGTTTTATACAGTGGTCCAGCTTTAATATCTGACGCACGGTACATATATTCCATTCAATACTGGTCATCAACTGGTGCAGTCAGTAAACCAGTAAGTGGTCGATTTCGAACCGCTTTATTCCATCCGAAAAATGAATTAACGGCCAATTGGATAGGTTCGCGCCTAATTAACATGAATGAGTTGCGGCGCGAATTTTATATTCCACAAGGCATATTATCTGCTGCCGTATTTATGAGTGGAATGGGATACGGTACATTATATGTTAATGGTATAAACGTTGATCCTTCACGTCGTCTAGATCCTGGATGGACTACATATACGCAACGTGTTCTGTACGTTTCATATGATATTACTCAATTTCTGAAAGGTCATTCCACTAACTGCATTGGTGTACAGTTAGGACTTGGATTTTATACGAACGAACAATGGGGCGGAGGAGTTCCTGCACCAGCACCAGAAGTATTTGGTCCACCGCCAAGACTTCTTTTACAAGTCAATATTGTACTGAGCGATTATACAACGATGAATATTACGTCCGATACAACATGGCTTGGTCGCGAAGGCGCCCATCGTAAAGATAATATGTATATGGGAACAATTTATGATACTCGCGCTGAACGATACAACTGGTCAACTGCTGGTTTTACTGATCCTTACAGTTTATGGCTAAATGCATCTCTAATCGAATCGCCATTGACTTCACCAACCGGTCAATTAACTTATCAGTCCATGGATCCAATACGGATTAGCCCATATGCCCTGCACATTGCTACATCAGCTTCACGAACTGGCTACAAGTCAATGCCACCAGGTGTTATTGGCGGTAATGTAATGGATGGCGGTGTGTTTAACGCTACGCCTTTAGCGAGTCAACAAGTTCCGACATATGATATTTCACAAAATATTGCTGGCTACTGCACGTTGACAATTACAGGTAGAAAAGGAATGACTGTATCATCACGACATGCGGAATTACTAAATAAACCAGGTGTAGATGGAATTAAGTATCAAGGACTTAACTCGGCCAATTATCAAATTATTTCTGCGTCCGATGATTTTATCATTCAAGGTGATCCACATGAAATACTGACACCTCTATTCACTTATCATGGCTTCCGTTATATCTCAGTATATGCTAATTATATTAATATCGAGTCAGTCGTTTGCGCGGCAATACACAGTGAAACAACTCTAATCGGTAATTTTACTTCATCGTCACTCATACTCAATCAAATTCAACACAATATTTTGTGGTCACAACTGAGCAATATAATGTCGATTCTAACAGACTGTAGTCAACGACAGGAGCGAAGAGGATGGCTTGGTGATGCAGCTCTGTCAGTTGATGCTGCATTATTCAACTTTGATTTGTATGGATTATATGTGAATTTTCTACGAAATATTGCAGATGTTCAGCATGAAGATGGATCGATACCTGATACAGCACCATACTCCGTCGGTGGATATGTAGCAGATCCCTCATGGGCACATGCTTATCCAGAAATTACTTGGCGTATCTACCAGCATTACAATGATACAGCCATTGTAAAACAACACTACGCTGGAATTCAAGCATGGGTAGATTATTTGACCAGTCGTGCACAGCAAAGTGGTTTGGCAAATATGTATTTTGCTTATGGTGATTGGGAAACACCGGCTAATTATCCTGTGACGAATAGTTCATTAGTATCTGCATTTTCATATCTGAGTGACGTACAAATAATGATAATTCTGTCAAAAATACTAAATAATCAGACTAATGTTGCCAAATACAGTAAATTGTATGATCAGTTGGCGATAGAATTCCATGAGACATTTTACAATCCGCTCGTCAATGGATATGCAGAAGGATATCAAACGGCGAATGCGATAGCGTTGAAACTACCCAATGTTGTACCTTCAGATCTGCGTGCCTCGGTCATCAAAGCTCTTGTCGATAACATTGCTGCTAATGACAATCATTTGACAACTGGTATTATTGGTACGACTGCACTATTTCCAGTTTTGTCTGACGCCGGTTATCATGATTTAGCAGTGACGGTGGCAACTCAAACAACGTACCCATCCTTCGGTTTCATGTTCAATAATGACGTACAGAATGCCACAACAAACTGGGAAACATTTCATGCTTTGTTAAAAGGTTTTGGTGGTACGGACAGTCTAAACCACCATATGTTTAATGGTATTGGTGCTTGGTTCTATCGATACTTGGCCGGAGTGCAACTGAATGGATTAGCCGACAATCTTATCATTCATCCACGACTGACTCGGCTATTGATAAATGTGGATGCGGAAGTACACACAATCAATGGACCGATTCTTGTTTCATGGCAACGACACAGTGGTGACAATACAGTCACCTACAATGTGACCATACCTAACTCGTTCCACTCTATTATCATATTCGAGCCTATCGAACCAATAGCTCATTGTATATCGATTGAAGAAAGTGGCATATTAATCTGGCATCGATTCTCATCAGTGCTTGAGACAAACATTAGTGGTATTGTATGGCTACGGCCTGACTCGATAGTTGACGGCGCAATGAGCATCCGCATAGAAAGTGGTTCGTATCACTGGAAAGTGCGATGGGGTTAATTGGAAATCAAAGAAGATCAGATTCATAGAAATCCAAACATATTAATTTGATAAAAAGATGCTTCGTTTGTTTAAGTAGAGCTTTAAATGTCATACCCGAATAAAAAAAAACATATATGCATATTATCCAGCTCAACGATGTGTCTGTCGAATACTGCATTTGCGTTCTCAGAACAGCCTTGTCGCATAGAATTTTTCGGCAAAAAAATGATCTTTTTTCATTAGTAGAATCTCTTTCACCTAGAAACACCTTTCCTAGCAGTTTCCTACATAAATAGGTATTTTTCTCTGAGATATTTATATGCAAAAGCATCTCCTTAATATTTAGCCAATCACAGACGAGAGAGAGAGAGAGCAGAGAGAAAAAAATTGAGATAACAAAATCATTCTACTTGAAGATATGTTGATAGATATTACTTTAAGACTGTATTGTGATGGTATCACGATGTGATGAGAGCGATGTACATCGAAATTCTTGATCATAATGATTTTTGTGAAATATTGGTTGTCGATTAGATGATCATATCGAGTTTGATCTTCGAATGAATAAGTATCAACGTGTCATTGATAATGTCGATGGATATAACCATGACGACATCGAATATAAAGGTTATCTAATACTTCTTTAACCTGTTGAATTTTTAAAAAGTAAGCCATGAACAATTTCTTCTTGTAATCATTTCTTTTTTTGGAACAACATGCGCGAGTTGTTCTTCTTTCACTTCCAGTTGACCAATAGTCAATGACTTCGAAATGGAAAAGTTAACAATAGTGCTAGTGTTATGGAGAAGTTGGGCATTCGAGATAAGTTCACAATCGTTCTTTTGATTGATAACGATGATGATGATGATCAAAAATCGAACTATTTAATTGATCATCAACGATATATGATGAGTGAGTTGTAAGGACATTGTATTAATGACGAATATCATCAGACAGTTTAATAACAGCAAGACAGTGACCGACTGCATAATCTGTCATTTGACGTTGATAATCCTTTTCTTTCTGCATTTGATAATGTCGTTTTCAACCAACTAGATCAAAAGGTAGGTATGTGCCAAAAAAACGCTCCAGTCTCAGATCCAGGGTTGGCCCGATTGTGGGTTGTTGAACTTGTGACAACCTTCCAATTATTGAAAATGTTCCTATTTTTGCCAGTTAATAGGTCCAAAAACAAACACGCAGTAGGGATTTTACAATATTTTCCCCTAAAATAGAAAACTAAATTATGTTTTTCCCGAACATACTAATTATAAAAAAAATCAAAACCTTTTCACTTCGCGAAAAAGTAACAGCTGTACAGTCGTAGCTGACGCAAAAAATATCTGGTCTTTAGTTTTGAAGATACGTTGAAATGTCTTTTACGAGTAAGACGCTTCGTTACTGAACAGTAGTCGCGAGAGTGGCCACTTTCGACGGCAAAATTTTGTTAATAAATATCATAACTTGTTTTTGACGATCCTTTAGTTTGCGAGAAGAAATAAGATACTTCTCCAGATTATGCACATACCATCGCTCACGTGCAGTGCAATGTCTATCCAATCAATACATAGGGTATGTGTCATCTGAAGAAGAATTGGAAGCAATACAGAAAAACAAAAGTTTCTGATTAATCTGCTAAAAATTTCCGCTTCACGAAATAGTACTAGTTGCATAAATGTAGTCAGTTTTGATAGACTAAAAATTTATTCTGAAAAATTCTAATTCGATGTGCTTTCTAAAAAGTATGGTTTTGATTAACAGTCGCTAGCTTGAACACTTTCGTCGTCAGAAGCATTGATAAACGCCTTTAAATTTTATATTAAGCCAATTTTCTTCTTCAAAAGATTGGAAGATAAAATCGAGTTGTTTTCATTCTATAAAGTGTCATGGGTCGAACATTTTGCACCGCAAATAGTGAAAAAAAATAACACAAACTCTGTTGTAAAAAATATGATTCCATCTGTTAATCCTAATTATCGTGGAACTTCTCTGCGCATCTTTTTTCTGCTGGTTCACTTTTTCATCCTTACATTCCAATATGCATATCTTCTCTTTTAATATGTGCTTCCTGTATGCGATAATATTAACAGAACTGTAATGATGCGCAGAGAAATAAACAGAATAAACAAGTAGAAACCTGTTATTGTTTTAGATGCGCTACATCCAACAAATTGTTTTTAGAACTCCTCAAAGTTTGAGGAATCGGGTCACCTCTGCTTCAATGCAATAGAATTTCTATCATAAACCCCAGCTTAAATACTCAAAACAAAAATGACAACACATTTTGTACGAAAACTGATAAAGATAATTAAATACAATCTTTTGTATATAGGCAAAATGAACAATCAAAGTAATTCTTTTAGTTCGAAATCTTTATATGGAATTTCTAGTGAACTGGTTTTTGCGAATGTCAATATTCAGCTTTTCAATGTGTCGTTTGCTGACATCATTAGAACACCTATATATACTCTGACTATAAATAACACTTTCATATAGTTATCACATCTAGATCGTTGAAGACAGTCATACGAAAGTCTATTGATGCTCTTGTTATTAAATGACGTAACACTTTCATATGATTATTTTTTTTTATCTAGAAAATTATCGAAAAAAGCACTTTTTCTTTTGCTGAATAAAGATGTCGATTAACACCACTCTATCAGTCAATCTTGACGAATTTGTCCGATTGAACCATGTATCTCAGCGGATTTATCGTAAGTATACGGTTCCTTTCGTTATCTTGGATATACTTGGTCATTTCTTAGCATTGCTACTTTGCTGTGTCCGATGGAAGAATCGAATGTCAATTTACATATATTTTATGATGTTGTGCTTCGTCAACATATGCATTGTTGTCATAAATATAGAATATCATTTTCTTTTTCCTTATTCAATCAATCATCAATTGATAGTCAATAGCATACGACCGATCTCACGTAAATTCATAATTCTGTGTCAATGATTTCTTCCACTGTGTAGTTATCTAGCTTATGGTAGACTCAGTATAGTAATCAGAAGATGTGAAGAATTTTTTTGATACTTTTCAAAGCATAAACTATTAACTGGATATAAGCTTTATAATGTCAAGAAGATAGAAAAAATAGTATCGTTGTCTCGAAAAGATCAAGTCTAAGTTAAAAATATGACGAATGATAGCTAAGCTTTGAATAGGAGTCTTTAAAATCATCATTAATACGAATTGTAAGTATATCTCATTGTATCAGTCATTCTCTTTTATTGGCATCGATTACTGTGCGTTGACGTCATTCTCACTGGCCTGACTCTTCTTTAGAATGGTACCCTAGTGAATGTACTGAGCTAAGGGTACCCGAAAAAGTACCCTGCTACTAGTATGTCACAGGAACTTTCGGGTACTGAAGTACCTTAAAGTACTTTTAGGTACCTATAAGGTACTCGACCAAGTATCCTGCTGGAAAGCATCCAGTAAATGGGTACTTGAAGGTACTGATCAAGTACCCAACTGGGTACTATTGTTCAGTAATTTTGGGTACCCTGTTGCCAAACTTGCAGTATGCTGATGATCGAAACTGACCTCTGGCTTTTTTTCATTTTTTGTTTCTCTCAAAGCAATTTATGATATTTTCTCGATTTTATTTTATTTTATTTTTCTAATTCTGAAAAGCCAAGCAGGTCAAATTTCGAGATCTGACTGGACACGAATTGGTCGGATCTCCATCAGACCACTTCAAGGTAGTCCTCTCTCAATCTACGATTGAGATCAGCATGTCCTCGACTAGTAAATAGTCAACAAAAATAATCTAGAAAAAATTAGTATGAAAAAATATTTTTTTCTTATGCTTCCTCGAGTTGCTTATATGAAGCCATATATGCAAAAGAAAACGATGAATGAACAGTTGCTACACAGAACGCAACAAATCTAGGGTACCCTGTAGAGCTTTTCCTGGTAAAATTACAGGTGCGGGTACTCATGCAAGTACTTGTTCAGTAAACATACTGCAATGGGTACCCAATGCAGCATCTACGTCAGTATAATTACTGAAAATTTTCGAAGTACCCATATCGGGTACCCTGCTGAGGCTCTCTCGGTGCATGGGTACCCTGAACTCAGTACTTTCTCTAGGGTAGAAATCAACTATTCAAAAAGATATATTTACGTGTTGCAGGTCATGTTTTTATCAAATACTTTTCGTTTCTTAAATTTTGAGCGACACTATCAATGCATCAAATCCGTTAGAATAGAACTTGTTCGACCTTTTCTCTTTTAATAATAGTAGAAATGTTAACAAAACACGGCTTCTGGATTAACTATTAGATTAACATTGAAAATTACGACAGTAGATAGGTATTGACACAAGAGAAAATGGTACACTCAAAGCAAAGATCAATCAATGCAATCTTTGTGCGTGCAAATAAAGACAAAATCAATAGATAAAAGTTATTATACCTCGCCTTTACGACAACATGCCTACAAGAGACGAATAATAACGATATCGTTGCTGTCGCAAAAACTCTGTATAAATTATTGTCTTAATCTAGTATAGAAAAGAAGTTGTCATCCAGACACACAGATTTAATTAAAACGATTGATAATATATACTTTCTGGTAATTGAATAGATGATGACCATGCCAGTAGTAGCTTGGTTAAAGCAACGCTGGCGTTTGCTATTAATTATTCTAACACCATTGATCCTGCTTCCACTACCTATTATTATCAATAATTCCGTATGTTAATTAGTGTGTGTTGTTCAACCTAAACTATGTCTACACTCGTGCTTTTTTTTTTATAGCAAGGGCGATGTGGTTATATTGTGGTCATTCTCTCTGTGTACTGGATTTCGGAAGCAATACCTTTAGCAGTTACTTCATTATTGCCACTTATCCTCTTTCCGATGGTAAACAAAACGTGTTCAGCAAAATCTTTATAGCTAGTATTTAAATGTGAAACAGGATTATATTATTTTAATTGTAATGAAGAAATCTTGCTTAATCTATCTGAGTCTTTAACAGTACTTTCAAAGTATCATGTCGAGATGTTTTTCATGTTCTTTAGGGCTGAACAGTAGTAACTCACTAAAAGTCATGTTTCATAAAAGCAGGATATCTTAATCGATTTGCAATATCGACATTTTTCCTCTAGGCTGGTGTTCTAACTGCGGAGGACGTGGCACCTCACTATTTCAACGACATCATTGTGCTTTTTTTCGGTAGTTTGGCATTTGGTTGTGCTGTCGAAACGGTCAACCTTCATCATCGTATTGCTCTATTGGTATTGAGTTGGGTTGGCACGACAACTAAATGGTATAGGATAGTTTGATCAATTCATTCAGCGATGATCAACTGACAGGTTTCGGAGACTGTTCCTAAAAGCAAACTATATTTTTCATATTCTGTTGATTTCTTATTCTCGAATTTTTCAAGTTCACTCGACCCTTAGATATTGAATTCTTCTAATGAATAATTAGGATCATGGCTGGTATGATGGGAACAACGGCGTTTCTTTCAATGTGGATGAACAATACTGCATCGACATCAATTATGTTGCCTGTAGTATTAGCTATTGTTCATGAACTCGATGTTTTCAGCGAAAATTCTCTCGATAGCCAACAAGACAATATACAGACAACAGTTAATATAAATGGTAATAGGACACTCAATAGTTATTTATCGTTCTCTTTGTATGTAACCGTGTTTAGGTGCATTTGATTCCACAAATACGGAAGGAGCTGATGAAAATAAAACCGGCCAGATCGCTCATACTACTCAAAACATCGAACTAGTGTAGATATACGAAATTAAACATTCTCGTAATGTATGGCTTTCTTTTCTGTTCATAGAAAACCAGAGACATCTGTAGTAGTAAATACTCGCTTGAAATTACTATGCTGTAAACGACAAAAAGTTGAACATAGCAATACGTACAAGAAACAACATGATGAACTGAAGAAAGGTGATTCTCTTCCTAACTCCTGACTTAGTGTGTTGTCTCTACTTCGATGCACATTTCTATCTAGGGTTTCTTCTTGCCATAGCCTATTCATCATCTATTGGCGGACTATCCAGTTTAGTTGGTACTGCACCCAATATTTATCTCAAAGGTTTCGTAGACAGGTAAATCAAGAGAATCGAAATAATAATTGATTATGCTTCATGTAACATAGTGAATACAATGGTACTGGTTTTCGCGTAAACTTCCTCAATTTTCTACTCTTTGCTCTACCGACTGGAATATTAATGCTTGTAGTCTGTTGGATATGGTTACAGCTGTGCTATAATAAAAAAGAGTACGTGTCTATAATTTGTGATATTGTATATTCTGTCTGATTGAAAAAAAAAACATTGACTCATCTAATTATTTATAGACTCTTTCAATGTCACTATTCTGCTGAAAGACATAAAGCTCAGATTAAATTGAAGGCAATATTAACGAAACAGTATAAAGATCTTGGACGACCAAAGTGAATCATTCGAAAAAAAAGAAGAGTTTCTACGTACACATGTTTCTATTCTACTTTATAGATGGAGTGAACTCGTAGTAGCTGGTATATTCGTTCTGTTGATTGTTCTATGGATAACAAGAGAGTTTTCCAGTAGAACAGGATGGAGTATGATATTTCAGCGTAAGTATGTACCTCATTCTTTTTGCAAAGAAAATCAAATTTAAGAAGACCATGATTTTTTTGTCTAGGCACATTAGTGATGGTACTGTAGCTATTTTCTGTGGAATACTTCCATTAATTTTACCAGCCAGCAATCCATTTAATCGTAGGATATTTTTACGGTTGTTAATTAAAATATATGTATACTGATGAATGCTTTCCTTCGTAAGGACGGCATGATTGGAAATACGAGCCAATTGTCAAATGGAATGATTTGGCACATCATGTTTCATGGGGTGCACTAATCCTACTTGGTGCTGGTCTTGCGTTAGCCTCTGCGTTTCAAGTACGTTGAAGTAAAGACAATCGTATAATATGCATATGCCATTGAATTTTAAGAAATCAAAATTATCGGATAGTGTGGCGCAAGCCCTTGGTTTTGTGTCCCATATACCGCGAGCTGCTGCTATTATGATCATAGTTGTGATTAGCGGCTTCTTCACCGAAGTGACATCGAATACAAGCACGGCAACCATCTTTTTCCCCGTACTCAATTCTGTGGTAGGTGACATACTCACTTATTCCTGCCAAATTAATGTGGACTTTGAAATTAAAATATATTTTCTATCAAAAACTATGCGTATCAGAGCCAGTTTTTTTCAAATACCAAAATATTAGCCTTTTTTAACCTAGTTGAGGGCATTGATATTAAATTTTTTCTATTCGCACACTATATTTAAATGATAGGCAACTTCGTCTGGCATACATCCAGCTTTTCTCCTCCTTCCATGCACATTGGCTGTCTCTCTTGCATTTATGTTGCCCATAGGTGAGTATTGACATGAGATGCTATAAGACAATGTTCAGTCTTTATTTCATACAGCTACACCACCAAATTCCATCGTTTTTGCTAGCGGTGCACTTCGAGTCATCGATATGGTAAGTTTGATATTGTTTTCAATCGCATATTCAACTCGATTGAAAATCTCTAGATCAAAACTGGCATAGTAATGAATCTTGTTGGCTTTTTGGTCATCTTTTTGGCTGCCAATACTTGGATGCCAAAAATATTCGACATAAACGACCAGACAACGACAGTTTTCTTCAATACGAGCTCATTCGTTCAGAATCCTACTCCCAGTATTTAGTTCTACCGTTAGGTAGTGGTATATATTCTTCGCTTTACTGCTTTTATTGTTCTCTTTCTTTCGTAAACTTATATATTATTCTCGTTCATGGATTATTTCTTTCATTCTCTTCGTTGGACTTCTTGTTATTCATCATCTATGGGATTTTCCAACCTATGGATCTTTCCCTTCGTTATTGCCTATATATAGGTATCATTAGATTTTGAATAAAGGAGAAGGAGAATGAAGATTACACCTAATATCTATCTCCATAAAATAGACTACATGTAAACTGCACATTAACTTGTGATATATATTGACTTTGATTTCGCGATAAAACTATGTCTTTATTTGTTTTGATAGATCAGAAAAGAATATGAAGACTTCATCAGACAATATAAAAAAAACTAATAGAAATGGGTGTCAATGTGGATGTGGAGAAAGGAAATATCCATACCCATAGCCTCAAACAACTAAACTGTTCGATTGAAAAGAACAATCGCAACAAATCCGATTGATTCGGTGTTTCCATTTTATCTGACAGGATTATCGAGATCACTTGGTCGAACCAAATAACGACACACAAGATCAAAATGAGATTTAAGTACCGATTCGGACTTAATTGAATAATTCTTATAGTTTAATATAACATTATCTAAATAGCCATTCATGTTATGAAACGATTATAGAATTTAATGAGTCCATAATTAATCAATGGTTATATGGAACATTTCGATCGGAAACTGATCAAGAAAGAAAAGCATGATTATCTAGAGAGTAGGAGGCATATGCCTGTCTGGTTATTGATACTACCTGTACCTCTACACTCATCCTCTTGAGAATGACATAGCTAATGTATTGTGAATGATGTAAATGGTTCTTTCAAACCATTTAACCAACGAATTGAATGTATATTCAAAAACTTTTCTCTTCTGCTTTTATTGATTACTGTGAAAACGATATTACGAACTCCATTATGATTCATTATTACAATATGGTTCTTTTTCCATTATATAGAGATATTCATGTATCGAGACTCAACTTGTTAACACATAGGACGAAAATATACGAATCATATTCAATATATATGCGATCGTGTTTGTTTTTGTTAGTTTGGGTGACAGTCGAAGATTGTTTCATAGAGCATGTCAAAGAATGAAATCGTTTTTGATAGAGGACGTGAAAAATAATTGAATTTGGATGCCTGACACAAAACAGAAACATGATGTATTTCGGCCTTTTCGACTTTGAAAGAGACCTATTTCATCAATGCTAAACGATGTACTTTCAGGATTGGTCGTAGTTATCAAAGGCTTATACAAATTGATGGTTACCTCCAGAAAAATCCGGCAACGTAACTAAATAATTGAGCACATGTTCAATTTTCACATATTGAACACTAGTTTTTGCAAGAAAGTTAACAATTTAGTGCATCAAGAGCCTCAATTGTGCACTTTACTTATCGAATACGAATTTCAATATTTAAACTAACTAGCCCTGAAAATTTTCTCCATATTCATCACAATAATATCATTGATAAAGTTTGTTGTAATTTCTTCTTTCTATTCACTTATGTGACAAATAAAAATTACCTTGGAACATACTAAACATATAGTTTTCATATTTGACAACAGGTAAAATTGTCTTTAGTGAGATCAACAATAGCATTTCATAGTAGTATTTATTTACATTATCTGTATATGAAAAAAAATTTTCACTAACTAAAAACTTAGTGCATGTAAATGAACTAAAGCGGAACTATTTCAAATTTTTATTACAACGTTATTGATGATCTACTTTGTAGATGAAACAAATTAGATATTCTTATCGTTCATCTCTTGATAATCGGAAAGGTTATCTAGGTTTTTTTTTCTATTTGATTATCCAACAAGTAATTGTTCGACTAATGATTAATTGTTTTATTTTGGAGATTCTTGTTATTTTATTAGGATTAAATATGCATATTTTCTCATATTATAAAAGTCACATAAACTGAATTGTATTTACTTGTTTTCAATCAAATAGAAATCTTTTATCTTTTTTGTTTTTACTAAAAGCATCCTATAAAGATAAACTTGTACAATCACTCAGAAATGAATGAATTAATTTATCAAAAATCATATCGTTTAAATTGACAAATGTTGTCTAATTTTTATTCATGTAGCTGTGATAATATATTTAGATTGTTAATAGGAATTCATTAGTGAAGAAATAGAATGAAAATCAAAGATTGACTTTCATCTTGTTTTGACAATAAATTTCTTATTTTATTATGCACTTGATTCAAGGCAAAAAATAAACTACAAATCATAGATATTGATCAATCCTGATTTAATGTCTTTGTAATTATGGATACTCTTTACCATCTAGAGATCTTTCTAGATTAGTTGATTTTGAACGAACAGAATTAAGACGACTTGCTCGACTCAAACTAGCCGATTTTGTTGACTAAAATAGAAGAAGAAAATTAATGAGTTGTTTTGTTTTGATTTTTTTTTCTTTAATAATGATCAAGCGAGAAATATTATGGTGCATTCGATTTTATGTGTCAAAGAATGAAATAAGAAATGTGTATATCAGTGTAAATAAGTGCATAACTAAAGGTTAATATCTTCTAACCGGTCTCAATGAATCGAGTCCCATTGTTGAATAAACATACGTGTCATGTGCATTGATAGCACCTGATCGAAGTTTATCAAATAATCTAGTGAGTTTTCGATTTAAATCTTCAATTTCTTTTTTTCTTGGATCAATTTCTTCTTGATCAACATTTAATGAATGTTTTGGTTTAAGTATACGTCGTTCAATTAATTGAATAATATCAAAACGACGAATTTGTTGAAGTCCATGTATAAGATCATCAACTTTAGCACGTGTATGAAAACGTCGCCATTTATTTAATGCGTCGATTGCTTGATCCTAGATAAAATTTATATGATCAATAAATATAAATTAATATTTACTTGAAAAACATCTCCACGTTGATATTTTTCATCAATATATTTTATATCTTTGGATATTTCTTCTTGACCACGTGTAGGATAAAATGGTAATTGCCAATAGAATCGATTCCAATCACGACTAATATATTTTGATATAAGACGTATTGCTTTGGAAAGATCATCTTAAAGAAAGTAATATTTTTTTTTTGTTATTTATTTAAATTCAATTGTTGATAAGAATTTTCAAAAACAAAAAAGAGTCTGTACAATCGATTTTTTATTTTATTGGATCTAGACTTGCAGAATCAATATATTTAAGATTATTTTTTTTTTTTGATTGATAGGAAAGTTAATTCATACGAAGTTGTTATTCGAAAAGTAGCTATTCTTAATTCAGTATTCTCATCTCCATCATGTTCCTCGAAGCTAAAACATTTATTGCTGAGTAGATATGATTGTAGGCAAGCGATTGCCTACGATCATCTATCCATTAATATATGTACTTCATGGGACACTCCAAAAGTTTTTTCGCTAGGGTCTTCTAAAACTCATAATTTGAGTCTAATTATTCTATTATAATATATATTGGCATATTAAGGATTGCATGCAAAATTTCAACCTTTTAGATCTTATGAGTCGTTATATTTTCTCATTTCTTTCACAGTAGTCACATACTATTTTTCGATCTGAATTTAGACTTTCACACGAACAATTTCGCACTATGACTTTACAAGAAAGTATAAGTTTTTATGATAACGAGAAAATTCAATATAGGATAAAACTATCTGTCTCACGAGGGTTCTGACCCAACTGACGTTCCTTATTCGTGAGTAAAAAATAGAACATTTTGTGGAGTCTGATACTTACTGCGAGAGTTCAAATTCAGATCGAAAAATGGTATGTGTGACTACTGTGAAAGAAATGAGAAAATATAACGATTGATAAGAGCTGAAAGGCTGAAATTTTGCATACAATCCTAAATATTTCTATGCACTACACAATGACATACATTTGCTGCTCTAATTTATTCTCGCTATAGATTTTCTGAACACGGACAATAGATTGATAGTAATACATGAGAAGAATTTTGTGTTATGTCAACCTTATGTCTAGAATAGAGATATGTGACTCTATCGACCAATCAGATTCATTTTTAATCATACAATTCTTCAAAACTTGAAATTTACAACAATTGAAAGAGATTTTGAAATCATTTTATTTCTAATCTTACCATCTTCATTTTCTCCGTAATGTTTTATATGAACTGGTAAATCATAAAAAATTTTTTGTGGTAAATCATTTGTTTTTCGACATTTATAAATATTACGTATAATATCACGACAATTTTGTATACGATTAAAATAATTTTCTTTAAGAATTTTATCTTCTAATACTAATTGTATTTCATTTCCAAGTTTTTTATTTTCATGACGCATTTCTATTAATTCATCTTTACGTTGTTCAAAATAATTTATACGTGCTTGAAAAGAATCAATATTTGATTTTAATTTAGGTAATTCTCTGGATAATTGTTTTATATCTAATTGAAATTGTTCAATTACAACACGATTATCAATATCATCTTGTATTTCATGAGATAGTTGAAGATATTTTTTAAGTTGTTCTTCATATACTTCATATGTTAAACGTTTTGAAATATATTCACGTTCTTTTATATTAAGACGTGTTTCAAATTCTTCATATTTTTTTTCATTGATCTCATTTTCTTGTTCAAGTTTATTTAATTGGAAACGATGTGATTCAGCCTTGGAAAAAGAAAATGCTTATTAATTATTTTCTTCTTTTTTCTTTTAAATTTTTATATAAATGCAATACCTTTCGTTCAATTTGACTTAATTGAGATTTATTAATTTCAAAAGCTTTTTTTGCTTCAAAATATTTTTCTTCAAGTAATTTAAGTGATCTAAACGAAATTTCCTTTTTTTTTTTCGTTTTTTTTTTGTAAATCAAAAACTTACGTTTGAATAAAACCATTATATTTTGTATCTTCATTTAACCATGTACGAAGTGAATCTAAAGCTCGTCGTGCTTCATAATAACATTCAGGTAAAACAAATAAATATGAAAGTGATGTACAATCACAACGAAGAGCTAATTCTTGAGTTTCTTTTGATAATGTTAAAAGTGAAACACCTTTTGTATCTTCAGCACGTTGTGACATTTCACGTAAAATTTTTAAAGATTTATTTACTTCATACATATGTAACCAACGAGATTTTTCATAAGTATATGCTGTTTCAAGATATTCATCCTAAGTATTCAAAAAAAAAAACAAAACGAGCAGTTTTTTTAAAATATTTATTACTTTGTAATATAAATAATTATAAAATCGAAAATGAGATACTGAACTATATTATATTATAGATTCTATTAAGATGTTTTCTGAAGTTTTTTTAATCAAATTTATAAAAAAAAGAAATGGCTTCTTTTAACATAAGAAAAAAGCAAAAATGTGGTTTTTTTGCGATGCAATTGCTTAAAAAATCAGCCGAGAATTTCGATTAGAATACTTATAATTGCTGAATAGCTAAGTTTAAAAATCTGAGGCTTGTGTAGTTCTATAGATCGTCCATGAGCGGTTCGGACACACACCGGATAACTGATAATTCACGATAGTCAGTACGTTAGTTTTCAAACAGGTTGATTGAAAATCTTTAAAAAATCTTGTAATATACTATTCGATGTATCTTCATCTCCTCTTTCTAAAGGTGATAATTGCAGATCTCTATCTTGTTTCTATGAAAAGTTATTAGAAAAATTCCTATCCGCCTTTTTTTGTTTTTGAAATGAGTATTCGATTATTTACATTTCAAGGAACCGAGTCTGACCATTCATTCATAGGAAATTTTAGCAGTAGACATAAAAAATTTGCAGAAAAATACATTTATTTGATCTTTTTCATCCCTAGTGAACGTACTGAGTTCTTAACAAGGTACTCTGAACTTAGTTCATTCACTACGGCAGTTCAAGTCGATAGTGTATGTCATTCAAGAGAAAAATCATATGAAAACTATTCTATTGGTTTTTAGTTTGTCTATAAACTTAGAGATTTTCTTTTTAGTAATTCGTAGAAATAAATCGGTAGACTTGATTATGAAGGATATGTCTATCATAGTTTGTATGTGAGAATAGAGTTCTTGTTCTATACTTCAGTACTCGTTATTAGTTCAACTTTCAAATGATTATCTTTTCCATAATTGGTCTTTCTAATATTTAATTCAATTGAAGAATTTTGTTTTTTTGTTTTCGAATTAAAACTATTTCATTGTCATTTTATTGATATTCTGATACTTACAAGTGATTTTTCTTTTCTTTTCTTTTGAATAATATCTTGTATATGTTTAATTTCATAAAATGAAAGAAAATATTGTTCCATTAAATTCATCAAATCAGTTATTTTATCTATTAATATTGGTATTTTTGAATAAAATTGTTCTGTTGTTTTATCCAAAATTCTTTTCATTAATAATACACTTTCATTTGTTATAGGTCCATATAATGTACCTGTTTTTGCTTCACTAAGTAATTCACGTATTGTTTTA
>CAJNOL010000735.1:34943-82915 GCA_905250125.1 Rotaria sordida
GTTCTGTTGTTTTCGACCATGATTTTGATGGATGGATATTTTTGATACTTTTCATATGTTAAATTGAAATAAAATAAAATCTCATGAAATGATATATATATATAAATATTTTTCTTTTTTTATTTAGTTTTATGTATCGATGTTGCCATAGTCGTACAAGAAAAAAATGCTTGTTGATTATATTTTTTTTTTTTTGCTAAATAGAATTGAGTTCACACTCGTGTTTGACAACGAATCATGTCGAACAAATTGAAATATTTGTTGTTTATGTTTCGCACAGAATTATTCTTTTTTCTTTTTTTTTTTTCTTCATCAATTATAATGGAGAGTCATCCAAAGTAACAATCGAAAAGTGGTTGCTGTTACTTTTCTTTTCTTTTTTGACTTTTCTTTAGTATAAAAAATTCAAGATTTGTCAAGCAAAAAAACAAAAAAAAAAAAAGATTAGAATATCCATTGATATAAATTGTTTGTGAATATGAGCAATAAGAAAAGTAATGTTTTATTCCTTCTCGTTGTACGGGAAACAAAAACAAAAAAAACATTTATCCAGAACTGATATAAAAACAAAAAAAAAAAAACTTCTTAATTACAAATGCGAATGTTCATTAAAACAAAAAAACAAGGTCACCATTCAATGTCTATAGAACACGTGGTCTTGTATATATGGCTGTTGTATATTTAAAAAATCCCATTTCATTGAGAATAATTTTAAGTAAAAATAAATGAAAAATAAGAATTAAGAATGCTAATGCTATCCAAAAAATAATCGGTAAACCACCAAGTTTATGACCATGCCGATGTAAAGCAAGAATATCATGTGCATGAGGAGGAGCTAAATAAAAAAAACAGAGAAATAAATCAAACGAAAAACAAAGAGAATTATAAGTTTTTCGACTATAGAAGAGAATTTTTAAATTCACATACCTATTTCAACTTGTTTTACATGTAATGTATCTTTTAATTGTGTCATATATTCAAAATCTTCAGTAATATAAAGTATTGCAGTTGATGGACTAGTTATTTTAACAGGAAATCGTACAGGTTTTGTACTATATAGAATAAATAAATAAATATTTGAATTAGTTATATTAAAAATTATTATCTTTCTTTTGTTTTTTTAAACAAACCTAAGTTTTGTTGGTGTATCTAAACAAGCAGCATCACATGCATATGCATGACCATTTTCATTATCAATTGATACATCAATAACAGCACGATTATCATGTCCAACTGTAATACTTATATTTAATAAATATTGTTTACCAAAATGAATTGAACGAAAAAACATATCACGATGAAGTTCTTTAGGATCTAAATGCATTTCAAGATGATGATTATAAAAACGTATACTACCAATTGAAAGTAACATAGATTGAAGAATACCATTGACACCTATTATATACAAAAAAAAAAAGAAAAGAAAAAAGAATTCTTTTTAAATAAAAATTTAATAAGAACATACCACTACGCATTAATGTTAAACAACCTTTTTTTAATAATGTTGAACGCCAAAGATTCGATAATTGAGAAACAGCTAAATCATCACCTGGTGATTTCCATAATCGATTGCCAATTCTAGAAAAACGAAATAATATCTGGAAATTTTCTTTTATCTTCATGAGAATGTTTAGATGATTCAATGAAAACGTATAACTTAAAACTTGATGACATTCGATTATCAAAACAAAAACAGATATCTCATAAAAAATAAATAATCATTTCTATGATTATTCAAACAATACTTTTTCGCACGAGGTATTTACAGTTCACAGTACTGAATTTCTTTCCAGTCGATCTTATCAGAAATCGTAGATGTGGTTTTCGGTATGATATAGAAGATGCTTTGGTACATATAAATCATAACACTAATAAAGTTTTATGGATTTCTGAAAGGCCAACCATACATCATTTTAAAAATTTAACTAAAAACCAAGACATAGTTATAACTGAATGAAATTGATTTCAATCAAACAATAGACAGGTGTAGCACCATAGAATTGACGTAGCTAGTGGCAATACCATAATCTATACTGTACAGGTGTCGTTATATGTATTCTAATCTCAACGATTTCTAGTTCGTCGCCTGTCATTGATCACTACTAATATCAGAGCTCTACGCGATGCGGGACAAGTCCTGTCTCGGGACGAAATTTTCGGAGACATAGCGGGACGAATCAATTTTTTTTTGATCCCGTGGAGCTCTTTTAATAGAGGTTTAATAACTGTACTCGGAAAAGTGTTGTCCGCTAATTCAGATTACTCTGTGATGACCCAAGTATGAGTGAAAACTAGGAAAAAACTATCGAATTGGACCTGCCAAGAGTCACGACAAGACAGCTTTTGGCAAATCAGAATATCTTGGAAACAAATTGACCAGTAATATGAAAGAGAAAAGTCGCGGGAGGGACCGAGACGACATTTTCACTGTTCCGCGGAGCTCTGACTGATACCTATCACTTGAAACTTGCTAGATTTTTGGTGTTCTAGATATAATATTTTTACTTGCTTTTTCTAGTCGCTAATATTACATCAGAAAAATATATTCGGGTAATTAACAAGTGTTTCAAAAATAGAAAACTGTTTATTGATATTATTGACAACACATGAACAATCATTTAAGAATAAAAGAAAAGAAAACAATGATTGATTCGAGTGAATATGATTTCGAAGATGAATAATTTCTAGAGTTGTAGGAATCTAGTAATTCTTCTGAATAGACTGAAAAATAATCATAGTGATTCTAATTTGACATATCTTGATTTTTTATTATTATCAATTACCACGGCACCAATTCAAGTAGAACAAACTAAAACAACCCAACGTCACCTTCCATAGATTCCAACAAAAAATAAAAGAATAGATCATCACGAAGGAAAGTATCATTTAATATATCAAATAATAAGAAACCACACCTTCCATTTGTTAGTAATCAAGGACAATGTGCTGTTTGTAAAAAGGCAGAGTCATAGTACTTAAAGGGTTAAAAGAAAAACAAAATTAGCAGAAGGATATAAGCGCTACTTCATTCATCTATTGTATTTGTAATCAATAACAGTTTTATTGGTTGTTAATGGAAAACAAATGTCGTGGATCCAAAAATTTTATTATGCTTGATTATCATTTGCGAAAAAAAAATCATGTTTTTTTTTTTTTATTTGGAAAGTTTGTTAATTTAACTAAAATTCGTTGAAAAGTTAACTTACAATGTTGAATGACTTTCATAACATCGATCAATTTGAAAAAGACTTTGAATAAGTTCTTTTTTTTTCGTTTCATTTAAGTTTTTTAATTCATAAAGTGGTGAAGGTGTTGAACATAAAACATAATAAATTGTTCGATTTATAATATCACCATTCATAACGGTTGGTGCTAATGAACGACTTATTGAAAAACCACTTTGCCATATCGATGACCATGTATCAATATGTTCTTTTAATAATTTTTTAAATGATATTGATAAAGCTTCAATTAGATCATCTTTTGCTTGTTTTTGTAATGTATTTTGTAATTGTTTAGAATATGTTTCATTAACTAATAAATCAACATGAATAAATGGTGAATATTTAATTACAGTTAAAATTGTTCGTTTATTTTGACTGAAAAACAAAACATAACATAGATAGAAGAGTGAAAAGAAAATGAAAGATAAGATTTAATTAAATTCAAAAGTACCTATCAGGTTTAATATGAGCACTTGAAATAATTTTATTATTTATGATAACAAAAATAGTTGAATTATGTTGTCGAGTTGTTATTTGATATGTTGTTATGAAATATGTATCTTTAAAAGAATCAATTTGAAATTCTTGTGTATCAAGTTGTTTTATATCATTTCCTGATATTTGTGTTTTTTGTTGAAAATCAAGATCTAATGTTTGATCACTTGGATTTATAATATCAATTTCTTGAATAATTAATGATGGACGATATCGATGTACATATAACATATGTGTTACATAAGCTGAACGTTCTTCACTTATTTTAAAACATTGTAAACGTTTAACAAGACCTTGATTCATTTGAATAATTGTTGAACTTGAATCTTGCCATATTTTAGATGAAATTTGAATAATAGGAGAATAACCACTAGATATAAAAGGAGTACTAGGATCAGATATTAATTGAATACGAGATCGTGTTGATAGAGATAAACCAATATAACCATTGCCTAAAATAAAATATATTATTTTGTTGTGTTCATTAAAAGAAGCTATCAAAGGTAGTAATGAGTTTAAAAGATATGTTACAATATAGTCAGTATGCTATATGATAGCTGGTTCGAGACAAACAGGCGTTAATGGCTGGTAATACAGTACCTTGTGGATACGTGTCAGACTGTGTAGCTACTTAGCCATGGCGGCCGACTTTGACAAACTGAGAATAATTAATTGCATGTGCATATTAGATCATGGAAAAAGGAAATTCTTGACTTACGACTAAATTTTAATCAAAGAATACCTATGATGTGAAAAGAGAAACTCGAATTTGTATTTAACTCTTTATCCCATATAGCAATTTCAGAAGAGCCATTGATGTCTCCAATATATCGATAGTACGGACAGATCGATCAGTCACATTCTTGTTTAGTCACTCTAGTGACCATTAGACGGAGAATGACTTGACAAGATTTCCGAGGCTTTCTTCAAATGAAACTCTATCGATGGAAGAATTTACTAAGAATCATGATTTATCCAACAGAGAAGACGTTACAAAGTTTGAAATCATACTAGTCACATGTTCTTAAATTTTTCTTGATCAGCAACTATTCCGTTTATTTCGATTTCGATTGAACCGAGCCGCAAGTCAATGAAAATGGGAAGCATTATTCCAGACCAGAAAGTCCTCGGATTTTTTCAATGACTTCCGGTCAACTTCCTGTTCTTCCGAACGAGAAACGGCCATAAATCGTTGGAAAAAATTTGGAAGTTTCTCTGTCGGATATGATGTTTTCTCGCGCATCTTTTCGGTCGATTCAAGTGGAATCATCGACCTTGGATATTGTATGTCTATTCCCAGGAATGAGAATTCAAGAAAAGGCTCAATATTCTTCAGGATACATGCCACTCTCAAAGTAAAAAAACACCGTTCTAATATAAACAATTCTCTTTTAAGCGAACTGCCCATAGGCTCATTTATAACATTTTTTAAATATATCGAGGTGTTCGTGCAGCTTTGCTTATCTTTTTCTATGAAACTTTTATGCGTTATGAGTTCCTAGGAATAATAGCGTAACTTAGCGAGGGTAATAGACTAAAGTTGGTCGAGTTCGGATTCAAGGCCAAACCGATCGACGTTAGCCGAAAACTTCCTACTGTTAAAATCGTTGTTACGCTACCATCCACGAACGTAATATCTCTAAAATGAACTTGGTTAAGTTCATCGAATAAGTTTAAACAATATATAATTTTAATCATAAGACTAACCTATAAATGGTAAACTAACGATTTCTCCATACAGAATTGGTTCGTGATTAATAATAGCATTCATATCTGCTACATCACTAGAAAATTGTTCTAATCTTGTTTGTAGGCATTGATTATAGTGAACTAATAAATCAATAAAAAATAATAATAATGATGATTACTAAACAAATTTTATCATTAAAATATTTACCAGTCTTATAGGTTACTCGAGGAGGCATCCATTTCGATAGAAGATAAAGAACCGTAGTTACAAGAATACATAGAAAAAATATTCGTTGAGATCTTAATAAAAAAAAAAATTAAGAAATAAAAACCAATAAATAAACAAAATTTCTTTCAATAATAAAAGAATTTTCATTTCATCGACTAACTTATATACTCCAAATCGATCTTTTACTTGTTGTATAATCAATCGTATATTTAATATTATCAAATCTGCCATTGAATGTGCCATCAAAACACATGTTTTTCTTTTATAACAAAAAAAAAATCAAAACCTATAAAAATCAATACTAATCAGCATAGATCAATAAATATGTTTCGACTTACCTACCTGACTTTTAAACGACGATATATAATACCATAATGACGATCAAAATTTTTAAATATATCCTAAACCATTGACAAAAAAAATAAAGAAATTATTGTACCTAATTGTAACATACTTTTATATCGATACTCATGATAAATCAAATAAACAGATGAAAAATCGAATATTTTTTTAATTGGTTATAAATTTGAACCAGTATCGACAATAAATTAGTGACATCTTAAAAGTTAGGCTTTTTTTTAAAATACGTTTCTTTTTTAATATTTTAAATAATTTAATTTAATTTAATTTTTCTAATAAAGAAAATAAAAATTCATGTTTTAAGAAAAAAAAAAGATCGTGAAGTCTTAAATAAACCTTAACATAACCATTCAAAAGATAGTCATTGTTATTTGAATCTTGATTGTATTTATTTTCATTTACCTTGATCTTTATCTATGTTAAATTCTTCTTAATATTTTTATTGTAGAAATTCCAAGAGAAACAAAACAATGGATTTAAATAAAATTAATCTAAGTAGTTATTTACCAACAATGCCATATGTAGTTCGAGAATTATTTGATAAAGCAACAAATATTGTTATGAATTATACAGAAACTGAAACTAAAGTTGTTGAAGCAACTAATGATGAATCTTGGGGACCAGCAGGAAAATTATTACAAGATCTTTCTCAATTATCATATTCACATGAACATTATAATGAAGTAATATTAATTATTCAAAAGATTTTATTATATTTTATTTATTTTAGTTAATGGGTATGCTTTGGAAACGATGTTTTACTCAAGATAAAAAATATTGGAGACGAACATATAAAGTATGTTTTATTAGAGTATACAAAATAAATCAGTTCGATAATGATTTAAATTGAAATGTTGAAAAAAAAAGAACAACTAGCGATGCTATCATCAGTTACGCTCTGAAGTTTTTTTAATGTTGATAATATGAATGCGGTCAGCCAGCCAGAAGCCCCAATTTTTATTTCCTTATGTAGCTTCAGAAAGATGTGATTTTTTTTACTGGCTATAGTACGTATATAATACTAATGACCTCTTATTGTTTGAGCTCTATATGAATCAGGGTTGCCAAATATTTTCTTATCATCATTTTGTTAAAAATAGTTTGATACAGGATATTTTGGTGAATAGTACGTAGGCATTCTAAGAAAGAAATCTAATTGGGGAAGTGGGTGGAGTGAATTAGCAGCTGAAGACAAAAACTTTAATTGTAATATTAATAGTGCAAGAGCGGCTCTTGAAAATATTAATCAACGACTCAAAATCTATGCTATTTTTGCCAGTATTTACACATTAGGTATCATAGATGTCCATCGCGGCGAACTATATAGAAAGTTGCCGCTGCCACAATAGTTTTCAAAAATCCCTGCCATCACTATACTAAACTAGGACTGTTGGTATGAACCCATGAGATTCATCTAATCTCTGAGTGTTACACTTATAGATACTTGAATCCTGTGCAAATCCATGAAGTTTTGCAATGTCTTCTAAAAAGAGCCTGCCGCCGCAGTGATTTTCAAAAACGAATGCTAGCATCACAGTAGCAGCGGTGCCACCATGGACATCTCTGGTAGGTATTGATGATTTTCATAAGATTAAAAAAAAACGCGCAAGTTGTTTCTGTTCTATGTAATATGAACTTGAATAAATATGTCATTCGTAAATACATAACATAATAAGTTGTACTTTCTGATTAACGACTTGATAATAAAACTCTATTACTGATAATTTCTTAGTAAGGATTGGTGTATGTTCACATATTAGATACAGAGTACCTTTAATGAAGTGATGATAGGAAAAGATTTGGCAACTCTCGTTCATAGTAGCAAAATAAAAATTAGGGCTTCAGGCCGGTTGACGACACCGATATATTAAGCTTTTCGATCTGTAAATCAACATCAACTATCTGTTGATTTTACGGATTTAATAGTGACGATGGACTGCCGATCAAGATAAGCAATAGTAAATTCGTCTGAATAATGCAAAAAATATCAGCGGCTCTTTACATGTTTTTACATAAGTGAGCAATATGCCATCAATTCTTCCTCTCTAATTAGCCTATCGCCGTCTGCAGAAAAAAAAATTTCTTATAAGAAACAGAATACAATAATGAAATTGCCCTAAAAATTTAATATCTCAAGAAAGAAGAACAAAATGTTTTCATTTGAATTTTCTGTACATACTATTCGTTTGACCGAAAATTTACAGAAAAGACATCAACAGGTCTATCAATGTTTTGTCCAGGGTTAGGACCGAGGATGTGTCGCGCTTCCCTATCGAACTATACTTTGATACTTTTAATGAAGTTTTCTAATTAGAATTTGATAGTCGCTCCGAGGATACGTTCTTTCAGTTCTTTGCACTCCGCCATTAGCGCATTTTACACATCTCTCAGGCGATTAAAGCTCTACCTCTCGGAGTTTGTTGTTATTTACAGACAGATGGTGAGCGCAAAGTTAAGTCTAGTGTTTTATTCAGCGTGGGGATGGCGCCACATCGAAGATCGGGTCAATCCTTCCGGACTTTTAAATCGCCTCTCTGGAATAATAAATCTATATAAAACATTATCTTTTGATACAGGAAAGATAAGATTGAATTATTTTTATTTTTAGTCACTTCTTGTATTAACATATTTAATAAAAAATGGTAGTGAAAAAGTGGTTAAATCAGCACATGAACATCTTTTTGATCTTAGAAGTTTAGAAAATTTTTCTTATCATGATGAACATGGCAAAGATCAAGGAGTTAATAGTAAAATAAATTATAATTTATTTTTGTATAATTTGATTTATTTATTTATTTATTTATTTATTTGTCTAGTACGTCATAAAGTAAAAGAATTAATTGAATTTATTCAAGATGAAGATCGAATTCGAGATGAACGTAAAAAAGCTCGAGCTAATCGAGATAAATATATTGGTATGAGTAATGAATCATCATCATATCGTTATAGTAAGAAACTCTTTTTGCTTTTTTATTTCTTATTTTTGAAATCTTTTACTAATGTTTAGATAATTCAGATGATCGATGGAATAATAATGATGATGAAATAAAAACAAAAGATTTCATATCTGAAGATAATTCATTCGATAAAAGGTAAATTTGCAATGATGATTTTTTTCATGCGCGTCATCTGAATGTTAATATGACGATTGCATTTTCTCATCCATTCATTATAATCTGAGCAAATTTTAACAAAATATTGTTTTTTTTTTTAGTAAAGACAATAATCAAAATTTTAAATCAACAGGAAAAAAAGATCAAAATAAAATACAGGTAAATTGAAAATAATAAAAAAAAAGCTTCTTCCCTTATGGCAAATCTTGAAAACATTAGAAATGATAAAATGTTTGTAGTGTTATTAATTTTGCCAAAAGTAAATTCCTTTTTGTGATCTTCAACCCTACACAAGTGAAACTGAAATTCACTTGACGTTTCTTTATTTGATCATACAAACTTTTTATTTTTAGGATAGTAATACAAATTCATCAAAACAAAAGCCAGTAAGTTATTTTTCTCTTTTTTTTTTTATTCTTTTATTATGATAGAGATTAAAGTAATAATCCTATTGAATACATGATTGTAAACTTTAATCAAACTATCAAAAAGAAAATTCTTTATCAGATGTAGACAGCAATTTAACATTAACAAAATTGTTAAAATCGTTTGCACAAGCTGATACAACTTTTTAGAATTCACTGCCGTAACTAGGGCAAGTAACCCAGTTAGAGCAATTCTTGCGGATAGAGTCCAATCGGAATTCGATAATCGGCCCGAAGATATGAGATTCTTTTTGCCAGCTTTTTGCGTTTGGTGATTAGCACACTCGGGCCCGACGAGCTCTATCTACGAGATTAAAATGTGAAACATCCAGAAATGCAGCCTTTGATTATATATTAACATCTGTCATGATCTATAAGGATAAGGGGAAGTTCAAATGTTTGCTCCTATAGGTTAACATTAATCTTAAACCGTTTTTCACAAAGAGATTGCAGAGTGGGCTGAGTCCATGGCTACATCTATAGAAGGAGAGAAGATGTCTGATAGTGCTTTTAGAAGACATACCAGCCCTTTTCTTAAGTGAAACTCAAACTTTTTTAGGGAGCTAAGAACGGACTGACAAAGAGAGTTTCATAACTGATCAATCGTTGTTGAATCGGAACTATTCAAATCTTGTAGATGATAATAAGCTATGAATATCCTGAAAAGAGTCCCGGTTCTTAGCTTATTATTACTGAGATACTGCATTTTTAAGTCAATGTCGTCATCCTCATCAGGAAGACTGGTTTTCGACTTGAAACTCTTCTTCACAAGAATAATTTATTGTGAAAAGTTCAGGTCTTTTGATTTTTTCCTACCCTAAAATAAAAAACATCGAATCTGCCGATGTATATAAGTGATGTGAATAATATGCTTTTACCATCGTCATATCTTCGAAAAGGAACAATGAAAAGATCTGACACTTCCACTGTAAACTATTCTTGTTAAAATCAGTCTCTGTGCAAAGATTTATGTCGAAATTTGAAAATCAATTTTCTTGATGAGAAGCATAGCATTAAATTTTAAAAAATGTAGTATCTACTCAGGAATAAGCTGGGCACCCGATTCAAATGTGATTCATCAGTCAGGGAACTTCCCTTGTGAGCTTTCATCTGGTTATACCATTAGATTCTATAACACACTAAAAACAATCTTTTTGATTAAATTTAGTCTTCCATCAATAATGAAAAACCATCATCAACAACTGAAGAACCAATTGTTAATTTATTAGATAATGATATCGATTTTACACCTTATGTTCAAGCTTCACAAAATGTTGAATTTGGTCAATTTAAAGAAGCAATATCTCCAACATCTCCGTATGTCTTTTTATTTTTAATTCTTATTCAAAATAAAAAATAAAAATCATATAATTATTTAGAGTTCAACCAACACATTGGCCAACATCAACACAATCTTCGTCATCAATAATATTTGATCCATTTGCATCACTTGAAATATCAACTAATCCTGTTCAACTAAATCTATTTTTAACTAATCAACAACAATCATCTACAAATTCACCAATGGTTCAACAACAACAACAACAACAATCAAATATAAATTTATTGAATGTAAGTCTAATAAATGATTAATTTTAATAAGAAATAAAACAAAGAATTCAAGAGAAAATAAAAATCTTTATAGATTACAATTCCTCAACAACAACCGTCTACCATCGCAGAGAAACAGGTATACTTTTCTTCATTTATGTTATTCTAATTTCTTATTTGGTAATCAAATCCTACTGAATTCTAATATAAATCCTACAATGAATTATCGCTTTTGTCTTCTTGCTTTTTAACTCATGACAAAGTCATATTGCTTGATTGATTATGCATCACATTGTATAAAGAAAGATACTAGCACTTGTTTTTTTTTTTTTGAGTCCGATAAATTTTCGCATAACTTCAATTGGCCCATACTTCAATTTTGTGAATAGAATAGTATTAAAATATGCGCGTACACGAAAAAAAAAATTCATTTATTTGTTAATAAGAACAAATGAAATTCGATGATTTACATTATTGTTTTGCATTCGATCGGATAGGGTTGACTTCTATTACATTTGGACAGATTATAACCTTGAGACTAGGCTTCTATACTATGAGGATGAATTAGAAAAATAAAATTCATGTTTAGATGTACGATTAAATTTTTTGACGACAACTAAAATATATCTGATTATTAATTTAATTTAATTCTATTTTGATAATTTTCATTTTTAGAATATTTGGTCATCGGCAGCTGGAAAATTAGATATATCATTAAACAATTTAGTTCCACATACACGTGGTAATTCACAGAAAACATCATTAACATTAAATCAATTAACTAGTCCAACTACACCTGATGTTTCATTATTAAATACTAATACTCAATCAATATTTTCTACTTTAAACAAAAAATAACAAAATTTTAACATTTTTGCGTCCTTTTTAATAAATGATTCAGGAAATGAATAATTTGAATTAAGTTGAGAATATATGTTGTACAGAGCTTAGATATTTATTTTTTTTAGTAATTTATCTTGATTGATGTATTCTTATATTGATCTGCAATTTTTTTCGTATGTGCACAAAATCAAACAGTGCAAAAAAATTTTTTTTTTCATTTTCTCATTATATTCATTTATCTCATTATTTTGAATTTATTGTAATATTTATTTAATTGTTAAAATATAATTCTTTATTTTGTATTCAAATAAAGAAGAGAAAAAAAAAATATATATGTATATGAATGGAATAGAAAAATAAAATTAGAAAATTAAAAAAGACGAAAATAACGATCGGTTAAAGTCATATCATCGACAAATCTAAAATTAAATTAATAATAGAAGAAATTGAGATGAAACAAAAAAATTTTATACCTAGTCATTTCGGATTGAGCATGAACATGATGTTTTTCATAAGTCCATGGTTCATTGATTTTTAACGGTTCATCTTTAGTCCACCAACCAACTGAAAAATAAATTAGTAAAATTACTTAAATTTTTTTAATTATTACTATCTTGAGCGGCTGTCAATGGTTGTCGTGTAATATGATTAGGAGTTTGATCACCACGTACATGCATTGTGCGTAATGTATGATAATTTCTAAGAATCAAACAAAATTAACCTTTTTTGATTTATTAAAAAAAGACAATTACAAATTTGATATAGCTGGTGATGTCCATTCTCGTGATTGTATATTTCCATTCACTTCACGAGCTAATTGTTTTTCGGCTGGAGTTCTATCTTGACGTCCGGTTGGAACTTGTCGTAATTCAGTCGAACAAATATCTGTTTTGGTTGGTTCAAGACGTTTCATCGATTTAAATCGATTATCATGACCCATCAATGTCAAATTAAAAAATGACATTTTCAATCTAAAAATATTAATATTCATAATAAAAGATAAATGACTTGATGCATATGTGTAACTTAGTAAGAAGTTTTAAACTTATGAAATTAAAATAAGATTTATATGAATATTTTTAAAAATTAATAATATTGAAACAAGTTTTTCAAAAGACAATCAAATAGAGTTAAACTTAGAATTAAAAACAAAATGATTAACTAAAATTTAATCCATATTATTGATCCTTAAAATTAATACAAAAAATTTCTGTGGATGAAAAATCACCTGTTAATCAACAATCAGTACAATTGAAAGATTTCATTTGTATTTGTACTTGATCATTATTTTAAGCAAAAACTAACAAGTTCGTAGCAAGTTTTATTTCATTCAAATCAATATGTAAAAAAAAAAAGTCAAAATAAACATGCAAAAATTACGTTGCTATGAGCATCTTTTATTTTACATAAATTTTCTTTTGTTCCTTTTTTTTTCTACTACATATTGAGAAGTGAAATGAAAGAACAAAATGTCGGTTGTGTCTCTATCACGTTGGTCAAGGACAAAGTCTCAAATTTAATGTTCTTGACATTGTCACTCAGTAGAAAAGATTCCATTATCAAAAACCATGTTTTTGATAGCCATATTCATCCTGTCAAACATTAATTGTCATGCTGTCGAATGCAAAATTTAATTCTAAATAAAATATCTTCATCCTCCCATACACAATAAAAGAGCTCGAGTCTTCTAATATGAATTCTTGTCAACAAAGGATCAAATATCATTATCAGATTTTATTTAATTCATAATGATTATGTTTCAAATATATAAAAAAAAATCAAACTACAATTGAATTTCACTTTTTCATAAACTGACGAAGAAATCTCTTTCGATGCTTTCTTCCAATTTCAATGATATATTGGCTACAGATACTACATAGCGTTCTAATAGAAAAATCCTAATGAGATTTCGGTTCTTATTGATATTTAACGAAGCTACCGAATTTTTAATATGTCTATCTTCCAGAGCCTCAGATGCACATAGACAACTCAACTAGATTAGCTTCCATGAAAAATTTCGAAAGTTATGATCAAAGTCTCTTCGAGATATGAAATTTGCAAAAAAATGCATGTTATATACACTATCCATGGAAAACGATCTATATCTTGAAAGTCTTATATCTCGAAGTGACTTTGTTGAAAACTTTTGAATTTTTTTTTATGGAAGCTAGTCTAGTTGAATTCTCTATATGCGCAAAGTTTCAGAGCAAAATTCGAAAATACGAGTTTTCTGAAAATGTGGAGCTTCTAGAAAATAGATATATTAAAAATTCTATAGCTTAGTCAGTTCTCAATAGGAACTCAAATTTATTTAGAGCTTTTATTAGAACACTATGTAGTAACTATAGGCAAACAAAATCATTGAAATTGAAAGAGAGACGGCATCTGAAGAGGTTCCTCCGTGAGCTGTTATTGTTGTTGATGATGTTTAACAAATTTCAGTCCATAGTTTTTTTTTTCAATCATCTTTTTCTTTATTATCGTCTTCGGATTCCAAATGATCATATGTCAATAAATGTATTAATTCATTTTCACATTCATCAAGAGTGAAAGTAATTTCAATACTTGAATCAGCATTAGAACTGTACCAATTATCAAAATTTGAATCTTTATCGTTACAAAGAAGTTCATGAACTTGTTCCTACACATTTAATATATTTGCTAAATGTATATTACTGCTGATATTAATCGTTGATTTCTTTCTCGAATTATTTTTAGCTCTCTGTTTTTCTCTCATTTTCACTTTAATCGATAATAGCTGTTTTCCTCCTCCAAGGAAAATGCATTTTCATTATGTATATATGAGCTATTATTTTCTCTTTTATTCTTCTCCAAGAAACACGATTGAGTAATATTTTAATGGAAAAAAAAGGTTACAAGGATTTAACCGAAGGGTTTTTTCATAAGATTGCAGTCTTCTATTATAAATTTCATATCATTCTCCGCAGTGAAATGAAAAAACAAAGATTGCCACGATTCATATGAAAACTACCTTTTTTACGGTATTCTCAAACTTTTTATTTCAAAATGTTTCTACATAAAATATTTTGGAAAAGATACAGATTTTTTCGTAGAATATATTGTGACATATTTTTAACTTCCAATCAAATATTTGTTAAAAAGTTTCCATCAGTTTTTCTTTCTAATTGTTACAGATCGACGATTAAATACATATTGATTTTCTTAATTTTATACCAACAAGAGATTTGTTTTTGAAAAATAAAGTAGATTATTTTGTATAGAAATAAATTCTCTAACGATAATATACAAAAAACGAAGGCAAATTTTTTCATGACAATACTAATAATACAATACATAGATTTTATTTTTAAATATTTTTTAAACATTTAAAAAATACATACAAATAATATTTATACGAATGCGTAG
Source organism: Rotaria sordida (assembly GCA_905250125.1). Classification (NCBI taxonomy): domain Eukaryota; kingdom Metazoa; phylum Rotifera; class Eurotatoria; order Philodinida; family Philodinidae; genus Rotaria; species Rotaria sordida. The sequence continues at coordinate 50,260 of CAJNOL010000735.1, forward strand.
ATAAATAAAATAATCATAATAATGGAAAAACAACATAAAAATAAATAGATGATTTTATCTGAACAATATAATAAAATGACTAGATATATGAGATTAAAAACATTAAATTTTTAATCATTAAATGAGATGTATTAATATTGCAGAAAATTATGCATATAAAAGTGGAGTGACTACAGCACCACTTTCTTCTATTCCTCCATGAGCTAAATATAGAAAGAAAGAAAAAATTGTAGAAAAAAAAAATATTTATTAATTAATAATTTTATACTTGATCTTCGTTCTTTATTTGTAGTATTAATATGATTAGTTTTCGAAACTCCACAACAAAAATAACAAATTAATATTGAAGATATAGTAGATGAGATGATTACCAGTAGAACGAAAAAGAGAATAACTTTTGAACGAAATGATAATGGTTCATGTTGATGACCTAGAAGATTATTTAGTATTTCATTTAAATATTAATTCACTTACTATATTCACAATTTGATTCATCGACATTATTCGGACAATTTTTATATCGATCACAAATAAGACTTTGATCGATACAATAAATATCCGTAAAACAATCAAAGGCACATTTTGTATATGTTCCTCAAAAACAAAAAAATATTTATTCTATAAAACTAAAAAAAAAATTTTTTTTTTTTTTGTCTTATAACAATACTTGTTTTTAATTTTAATGGTGTAACAATCATTGAAAATTTTGATAATGGTAATTTTTCTGTTCGATCATATGTAATTGTTAATTGTTCTGTATCAAAATAATATTCACTACCATTTTTTGTATTACAATCAATTGTTATCTAAAATAGCAAAAATTAATTAAGAAGAGAAATTTTAATTTAAAAATTAAATTACCATTTTACCGGATTCAGTTCGTACAGTTACATTTTCTGTTAAACATAATGGTTGCATAACTAAATGAACATAAAATCTTGTTGATATAGCAAGATTAGGTATTAATGATCCATTTTGATAAACTGGTAAACAACAACTTTGTATATTTAATACACATTTACCAATCCATGGTGTTCTAGACAAGACAAACAAAAAAACACCAAATGTATTAAAAAACAAACAAACAAACAATTAACTGTCTTATTGACATACCCAGCATAACGAACTATTCCTGCATCTGGTGTAAATTTATTATTTGGATTACAATATGGTCCATAAGTATTTTCAAGATTGACTAAAAAGATAGTAAAAAAAAATTTTTCTACGCTTATTTTTGCGATAGAAATATTATCTTACAGTATGTTACTTTAGCAAATGAACATGACAAAAACATTAGAAGCAAAATATTAATTAGTGATAACATCTGAAAAAATGTGAAGAGATCTGTTGTTTTTTAAAGATATTGTACACATTAATTTTATTGGAAAGAAATTTTCTTTGTGAATTAATGACAACATTTAACATATATATATATATAGTAATGCTTTAAGCAACTCAAATCAACGATAGCAAACATCCAAATTCATAGATTTTCGCCTGGAGCTAATCGGAAGATAGTAAGAACGTAGAATCATAAATTCGATGGTCGGCTCTATCCGTTTCAATGAGAAAATTGATGAAACTTAGAAGAAGTATTCCGTTAGAAAAATCCGAAGACAATTCAGTCTACTTCCAACATCCATATCAATTTTCAGATCGGAATACAATGATTATCTCGTATTCTTCTAATGAGTTCCGGCGAAATTCGAATGTTTCTGGACGTCTAAATCATTAAGCTGAGATTAGATTGAAGAAGGGAAAAAAAGATCTGACACAAAAAAAAAAAAGACAATAAGCAACTGAATTACAACAAATAATAATGTTTGTTTATAATGATTTCATATCTGACTTGATTTATTCCAAACGTGGATAAATCGGTTTAGTTGAATCAATAATTAATGGTGCAGATACAATTTGTTGCTGAGGTAAAATTTCTACAGTAACAGTTGGTGCTGTAAGTTCTTTTATTAAAATAGCATCTTCACCAGTTGTTGTAACATTGACTTCTAAAATTTTGATTATTTTTTGATAGATTAAATAAAATTTATAAATAATAACTAACTTTGATGAGATTTATTTTCTTTTTGTGAACGAAAACGTTTCATTATTCGATTAAATGCTGCTCGACAACAACAACAAATAAAAACTTGAATAAATAAATGAAATAATTATAAAACAATAAAAAAAAAAATATATATATATATATCTTTATTTTATTTTACCTGTTGATAAAACACAAATAAGAAATAAAAATGCCAAAATTATAAAAAAAATTACAATTATTGAAATACCCTTTGCAGGTGAACCTAAATAAATAAAAATCTTTATCATTATGAATAAAAAAATCACCGGTACATTAGAAGACCTCCCTTTGAAAATCGCTTTTTTTTTTTAGAATAATTTCTGCAACTTATTGATTTTTTTTCTTAAGAGGAAAGATCACCAAGTGTTCTATCGCCTTTTAGTTGGAATCTAGTGAATTATAAGTAATCAACCATGTTAATTTCAAATATCAACATAACTTTTACCGCTAGATTTTCAAAGATCTGATTTTCTCGATAATTGTATCTTCGAAAACCTACCGGCAAAAATCATATTAATATTCGGAATCAACATAATCCTTATCTCGTAAGTTCAGTATCGGCAAGATTTTGCTTTCGCCATCATAACGATGTATCAGTCCCGAGTTAGAAAAATCTTGAGAACTAACTAATAGGAAATGATATTTTTCGAAACAGACATAAAAAAATCTCTCGCCCGGATCTTCTAATGTGTCGAAAGCTTTAGAAATAAATACATACGATGACAATCAAGTTCATCATCACCACTTGGACATTCAGATCGTCCATTACATTTTAATTTTCTATCAATACATGAGTCAGGATAATCTGTAGGACATTGAAAAAATATATCATCATCAATACAAGGTTCTAAAAAGCGAAGACAAAATTTTTGAAATTAAATTTTTCAAAAAAAAAACCAATTACTTTTAGCTAATGCAATAACTTGTACGAGTGTCGTCTTTTTCGTTTCTGATACTTTTATATTTCTTTTAAAAGTTAAACTTATTGAATTACAAGGCATTTCAATTTTATTTTGACTTGTATGACATGTAAATTGTACTGGTAATGATTTTGTCTATATACATAAATATAGAATAAAAATAAACTAAAAGAAAAAAAAAAAAAGGTATTTACTCGATTAATTAAAGTAGTATCAGAAAGACAATCAACTATAAGAGTTGATGAACAATCCATTTCTCGTGATACAAATAAACCAAATCCATTTTGCATATGTGGTAACCATGGACTGATTATATGTACGGAACAATTATCTTTTCCATAAGCAATTTCAGGTGAAAATTTTACTAGAGTAGCATATTTTTTTTCTATGGTATTATCTTTTTCAGTTGACCAACAGTCATCATCGGAACCAATTATAACTAAAATTTAAAAGAAAACATATTTAAATTTTATATGCAATAAATAAATCAAATTTACCATCATGATATCGCGATGATAATATTGTCCGTATAAAAACAATAAAAAAAATAAATCTCATATTTAAATCTAAAAAATAAAAAAAAAACGAAAGATTTATTTATTGTTTTCACACACACAAAACAATGCATTCGAAAAATACAAGAATTCAATAACCAAGAGCATAAAAGATAAATAAAATTATCATTGTATAGGAATCTATACTCACTAGATATATCAAGATGAAAATAGAACAAAAAAAAAAAAAAACGAAAGAAAAAATAAAGATAACGAAAATGATATTTTGATTTTGATCTTTACAGAAATATGAAGAATAATAAGAGTAATTAAATATATTTATGTAAATACAATAATAGTATAATAATACACAGAAAAAAAAAAGCAAATATTTTAAAGAAAAAAACATCACTATAAGAAAATGAATTTTTCTTTTTTCGTAAATAAAATATACAAGTAAACAAAAGAAAAATTGTAACCGGTTAATAACACATTGTATATTTTTTTGTCTAATAATACATTACGTTTTTTTTTTCTCGAATTTGCATCTACACTATTGGATATTAATATTTCATATTTCGATTATGAAATTTAATGTGTATTTCTAGGAAAATAATTTCTTGGTATTATATTTCCATCAGTTGAATCTGAATTAATTTCAATTCCATTCGTTGTTATAACATTAACAAAATCTAACATTGATTCATTTGATGGTAAACATGATGTTGAATGAAATCTTTTTGTTTCAGTTAAAATAGCACGTAATTGTGTATTTTCACGTTCAGCATGAGATAATTTTTCATTTAATTGTTTGATTTGTTGTTTACATTGTTCTAAATTTCCTTCAAGTTGTTCAATATAATGTCGACGACGTTCACGACAACGTCTTGCTGCTTCACGATTACTATCACGTATTTGTTTTTTACGTTGATCATCCGATCCAACATTATTATTATTATCATATGGTGGTGTTGTTGGTGTTGTTGTTGTTGATGATGATGATGGAAATGATGAATTTATATTTAGAGTATTGGTTTGTATTGGAATCGTTTTTTGTCGTTTTATATTTAATAATTGATTACTTGATGTAGCTTCATTTATAATTGGTTGTTGAGAAATAAGAATTGAATTAGCTTTTGGTATTGATCCACCTAAATATAGAAAAAAAAAATTAATCTAATGAAATATACTATGGAAAAGAAGATAATTAAATTCAATTACCAACAATAGTCTGTTGAAATGTTCGTTTATTAGTGGGTGTCATTGGTTGTTGTTTAATAATTGTTGGATGTACTCCATTTTGATCTGTTTTTAATTGTATTGTATAAGGTGGTTTTAAATTATTATCTAATTGTGGATGTGAATCAATAGTATGTATTAATAGAGGCATATCATGTAGACGTTGAAAATCATTATTATTAGATAATTGATGATCATCATCGATTGAACTTATATCATTAAGATCAGTTTTGTGTGATTGAGAAAAATGATTATTTGTAATTGATGTTGGTGATGTTGGTTCAGTACGAGATTGAGTTCTTTGAAGTAATTTCTTTTTTGGTGCAACAACAACACCCATAGTATGTAATGATGATGATGATGATGTATCAAAATGATTATTATTATCACTAGTTAGTAGTGACGCCGTTTCGCGTTCTATATTATCTTGTGTTGAATATTTGGAAAATGATTCTAGATCATTCATAACCTTAAATATGAATATGAGAAAAAATAAATGAATCATATATGATGATTCATTTTACCTCTGCTGTAGATGGTACGTCAACAGGTATACCGTCGTCAATGTTAGAAGGTATAGAAACGTTTTCCATTGACAAGACTCCAGCTTTTGCCATTTTTTGAAAAAGTGATTCAGTTGGTTTACGTGGCTGAGTAAAAGTTCGTTTAAGGTCATCTTCTATTTTCGATAATTTTATGTCATTGGACGATGTAGATAATGATTCATTATTTGTTATTGTTGTTGTTATTATAGAAGGTGGGTTAGTACTTAAATCATGATTATCCTCGTTGTTTACATCAACTATTGTAGGTGTATGTGAAATTTTATATATAAGTGGATTTAAACTAATATTTGGTGTTATTAATGATGGTGTATCTAATATATTTGTTGAAAATTCTAAATCCATACTGTGAATTGGTATGAATAATAAATATATTACACTAGAGAAAACATAATTTTTTTTTGTTTGGTAATTTTATTAATATGATAAATACGAAATAAAAAAAATGAAAATATCCCAAAAATTCATACGTGTAAATATGTCAAAAATGTTTTGCATCAACAGCAAAAATAACCTTGTTAGTAACTTAAGCCTCTGATGTTCTTTTTTTTATCTTTTGATATCTTACAAATAAATAAACAAATAAACTTATGTATAAATGTGAAAAAAAAACAACAACAACATAAAGAAAGAATAAAAGGATCTAAATATATAATTGGGTGTAACTAATGTTTTAAACCAACAAAATTAATTAAAAATTTTTATTAAAAATAACTAACAGGATGAAGAATGTAAATAATTAAAAAATGTATCTTAAATAATAAAATATTTCTTTTCAATAGATGTCGTTTTAGTTTTATGTCAGTGGTATTTCAATTGTCTATGATAAATAATTCATTGTTGACATATTTAATTCTTATCTTTAATCTTCTTTGATGTTGTCAAGTGGACGTTTGACATGTAATAAAGTCATTTGATAATAATCATGACAAAAAAAACAAACAAAACTATTGTCTCAAAGAAAATTCCTATTAAATTATAATAAATATCTAAAATAAATTAAATAAGCTCAACATCACATAATTAATCATGAATTATTTTTATTTAAATTAATGATCAATTCATATTTCTTAAAACTAATTATGATATAGAATATTTTCTGTTAGATATCATATCTATTCTTTATCTGATATGCAGTTATTAATTAATACGAAAATTCAATTATACATTGTAATATTTTTATTTTAGTAAATCATTCAGATCATTATTTTTAGATGCTGGATCAACATTAATTCATGTTTATTCTCTTGACATTAGCCGTTGAGATATAATCAGAGAAATATTAAATAAAGTTTGACAAGAAAAATTCTTGGATCAAAATAAAAAAGACTCTTGAGATTTTTATGGTTGAAGAACTCTCTGAATATGATTTAAGTATCTTGTAAAAGACATAAATTATTTAATGCACAATATACAAAAATCCATTATGGTAATCTAACCAAGGTACATTCAATTATTTACCAATGAATGAAGCATTTTGGCAAATTAAATTTCCTCGTACTACTGAATCATTTCGTTAACCGCATTTTTTTTGTTTCTAGTTTACTTGTTGTACATGCTGAATAGAATCTTTTTATGATTATCTTGAATTATTGTATTACTATAGTTTATTAAGAAAAGATTTAAATCATATGGAAAATATTTAAAGCAAATTTTATTCAAGTTCAATAACAATCCAAATTTTGATCTTGATCATGTTAATTATTTAGTTCTTTTTTTTTTTTGAACTGTTAGATTTAACTATGAATAATACTTTAAAATGTTTTCTTTTTCCTTTTTTTGTTTTTTGTTTTAATAAAGAAATATGATATACAAGTTTAACATTTAACAATCTTTTCTCACAAGATCTATTCAAAGTCAAAATCATATATTTAACTACAATAGAGTATTAGATTTCAAGAGATTTCTTTCGTCCATAACTATAGGTTTAAGTGAGTTGTTTTTGATCAATTTAATTGATTTCATAACATAGGTACATCAAGTAAGTATAAAGGATTTTTTTTTCTTCTACTGATAGTAAACAACAATGATTCGAACATGTTTATAGTTTTTCTTTCTACAACTAGTGTAATAAATATTAAAAATAGCAAATCATAAATTTAAGCATCAATTAAATACGTTAGAGAAAATTATAATGTTAACTAATTAGTGAAACTTAATATTTAATACAAGTTAAAAGAATTAATCGTAAGACTAAGTAATGAAAAAAAAAACTTTGATACAAAATTCAATTGCAAAGAATCAAATTATTTGTTATCTTTTCTTTGCATTTAAAATTAGAGTCCTGAAATTTGATCAGAACAGTGCGAATCAAACTGAATAACTATTTGATGGGATCGTTTACACTGTTGAAAATACATCATAATAATTTTATATTTTATTAATTATTTCACGAATTGAAAAAAAAAAGTTTCTTTGGATTAACACATCTCACATATTCATCCTAATATTGACATACTTTTGTGTTAATCTCTCGGAAATGTAATAGGATTCGATTTTAGGTGTCACTATAAGGTAATATGTAATAAAATGTTGATAAATTGATATGAAGGTGAATGAAGATTCATCGATATATTTTATTAAATGATAAATAGCAAAAAATATAGGACGAACAAAAATAGTATGAATAGCTGAAGAAGTAGTTGACTGAAGGTAACAGTCAAAAAAGAAGTTTTATAGTAAAATAAAGATGCGTACGATGAAGAAAGAGTTAATGAGAAGAATATGAGTGATAAAGTTCAGACGTGTAACGAAAAATGAATTATAATAACGAATATAAGAATTGTAACTAATGAGAAGATGATTAGTAACGATCACAACGAAAAGAGTGCGAGAAAAAGTATAAGAAACAAAGAAACCACAAATATGAATAAATGTATACACTAGTACCGTCCGTTCCCAGAATAGAAAGCCTTGGCTTTTTATTTAGCTGGAATGTACCTACTTCCAGCGACTGTATTATATCTCATTTATGCAGTCTTTAGAAAATTGTTTGAAAAATTATATTTTATTTTTTATAAATGAAAAATAACATAAAAATTTGAAGTTTATTATAACGACTACAGAATTCAGCAAATTACTAATAATTATTATCATCAACTGTTCATACTTGATTGAATTTATAAATGTACGAAACCATCGTAATGTTCAAAAACTGAGAAATAGAAATTTCTAAATTGTCGATGAACTGTCAACGGAACTATTATAATTCCTAGAGAAAGCGAGCATTGGAAGGATATCCCTACTTTTCGGCAAATTCAATAGTCCGACATCTTCCGTACAACTAATACTAGCTGTAGTTCTGAACAGAAGGTCGGTGTGATACAGAGTTCTTGAGCTCTTCATACACACTAACTACCTGCAAGAGTAGGTGTATGTCACATTATAGTCAGCATGCTATCGGATAGGTGATCTGAAATAAACAACCATTAACAGTACCTTGTGGATATGTGTTAAACAATCCAATATTGATAAGTTTTATAAGAATACAATATAAATTGTTAAACGTTTTTGCACAAATGTTTTATTTCGAAAGTAGAGTTTGCTAGATATTAATCGTAATCATTTTGAAACTATCTTTTTCTACGTGTCTCATTGGATGAACAATAGATTCGTTTAGAATATTGTTGTCATTGAATGTTAACACTTCTCTCAAACATTGATCTTCAAAGATAACTCATTAATGATTAGAGATCTTAGCTTATAATGGGTGAGTCATAATGAATGGTCATACTTTACATTTGAGTTTTGCAGTGTCTAATACATTTTATAAAAAAAACAAAATATACGTCAAGATGCAACATGCAAAGCTCTATAATACAAAGCTTATTTTATATATATATGCATCTTTAATTTTCAAAATAGACAAAATTCTGTTTGACTAATTTTCGATGCTGTGAACAAGATCGTTTTTTGTTGTAATACACGACGAATTCCATTTCTTATTTAATCAATTAATTAATGAATCAAAGTCCTTAACTTTATTCTATTACATATTATTCAAGATAGTGTCTCACACATAATAATTCAAAACACTGGATCGGAACTGTTTAAGTAGTCATCTGTGATTGTTTATAAAATGCATGAAATTCTCTTCACACTATACAAATGATTTCTGATATGTATGCAGTGTAGCATTGATTGTCAGTTTGTGTATATGAAAGAACAACTTCAATATAATTCTTATGTAATAATCTTTCATTAAGCTTAAATATAATTGAAAACTTAAAGAAACATTTTTAGAAGCTCCTGAAAACACATATCAATAAGATTTAAATCGACCATTGACTATCGTCTATCGATATGACTCTTTAATCGAAAATATAAGAAAAAGAATTCGTCGCGAAAAGTGTATATAAAAAAATAAGCTTTGTATTGTAGAATTTTTCATTCTGCATTTTATAGTATATTTTGTTTTGTTTTTGCTCAATAAACTATGAATTAAAATTGATTTTGTAGAATAACGATAAACATTCAATAACTTCTATTTTTAAAGTAATTTATTTATTAATGAATAAAACTATTTGCCATAAATCATCAATTGTTTTAAATATAAAGTTATAAAAAAAAACAACAACACTCATATATCGTAATTGATATTCGAATGATCCGTAACATTGACAAAGTTTATTATCGAATAATTGCTATTTAAAATCATTGTAAAAAAAAAAAAGAAATGTTGAATGTTTTTTTTTTTGTACCATAAAACATAAATTAAAGATTTTTATTGATAGACAAAACAGAAAAAAAAAACGAATCTATGCCGAAGCCAAAAAGAACTCGTAGTCGTGCACGTTCACTTGTTGAACTACTTCAAAGAATACAACTTCAAGAACAATCAAATGTACCATCAACAATAAGTACAATTGATCAATTATTAAATGATGCTGGTTCATTTGGTTTATATCAAAAAATTCAATTTTTTCTTGTTGGTCTTCTTGCTATATTACCAGCTATGACAGCATTTAATTATGTATTTATAGCTGCAACACCTGATCATCGTTGTCATTTACCATTAATAAATTTTACTGATACATTTCAAATACAATCAAATGAACATGAAAATTATATTAATCAATATATTCCATTATCATTAAAAGATCGAAAATGTTATTTAAAATCTATAAATAAAAATTTAATACCATGTTCAAAATGGGTATTTGATAATACATTTTATAATACAACAATATCAACAGAATGGAATCTTGTTTGTGATCGTCTTCATTTAAAAGGTATAACACAAAATGCTTATATTATAGGTACAAGTGGATCATTTTTAACTGGTATTATGTCTGATAAATTAGGACGACGAACAACAATGTATTTACTTATATTAATTTTAGTTATTGTACTTAATTCAACACAAATGATTATGCATTCAAAACTTTCTAATGATAAAAAATTAATTATTTTTACAATAAGTCGATTTTTAACTGGTTTTGCACAAACAACTTATTCAATAACATTAGTTTTACTTTTAGAAATGACATCAGCTACAAAACGAGTATTAGCTAGTAATATTCTTTCATATTTCTATACATCAGGTATGATAAAAAAATTCTTTGCAAAAAAAAAACAAAAAAACAAAAACCAACATCTTCTATGAAATTTTCTATTCATATTAGGTGAATTATTTATAATGCTTATCTATTATTATACACGTGATTGGTCATTAACAATGTGGATATTAACAATATATGTAATGCCATTTTTATGTTATTATTGGTGTGTACCTGAATCAGCTCGTTGGCTTGTATCAACAGGACAATTATTACAAGCTCGAAAAGTTCTTCATCGTATAGCTTATATAAATCGTCATACATTAGCTAATTCAGAAAAAAAACTTTATGATGATTTACAACGTGATGCTCGTAAACGTCCAAAACGTTATTCATATATACATGTTTTAACTAGTTTATTTAAATCATCTGTTATGCGTCAACGTTGTTTAATTATATTTTATATAATGATGACAAATTTAATGGTCTATCTTGGTATTGGTATGGGTATAACAACATTAACAAATGATCGTCCATATGAAATATTTCTTTTTTCAATTGTTGCTGAATTATTTGGTCTTTGTTTATGTCATTTTTGTGCAACAAAATTTGATAGAAAAATTCCATTAATAAGTTTTTTTACTTTATGTTCTTTATCAATATTAATAATACCAATAATACATAAACAATATCCATTAATTAGTTTATTATCAGCATTATCAGCTAAATTATTTATATCAGCATCACAAGCATTATCATGGATATATACATCAGAAACATATCCAACTGTTATACGTTCAACTGGTGTTGGTCTTACAGTTAGTATTGCAAGACTTGGTGGTGTATGGGCACCACAAATATCATTATTAGCACAATCTGTTTGGTTTCCATTACCATATATTATATTTAGTATATGTTCATTAATTGCAGCATTTTTTGCAATATTTTTACCTGAAACACGAACAAAATTAGCTTTACCAGAAACAATAAAACAAGCAGAAAAATCTGATAATAATATTTTAATACCTCAACAAACATTAAATCAATTAATACAATCAGAAATAATAATAAATCATAATCAAAAATTACCTATATGTTATGAAGAAGAAGATCATGATACACATATAGAAGATATATCATCTTCAGAACATACGAAATCACAAGAAGAATGTATATTAATGAATATTCAACAGAAAAATAAAATTGAATATGAAGAAAATAAAGAATAAAAATAATTTCTTTTTTTTTTTACAATTAATAAAAATTTTTATTTGATTGATTCATTCTAATGAGAATGTATATTGGTAAAATACTTGAGTTCATATTGAATTCACGAGAAGATCTCGGTAAGATTAGAAAAATCTTATAAGATGCTTGTGCAGCCGTGTTATGATCGTTTTACTGAATTTTCATCTGAAATCTGACGACTCTGAGAAGAAACTTTCATTCGAAAAGAATGTTCCTTTGTCAAGATATTGAATTTTTAAGTAAAATTGATTTTTATAGCAAACCATTATTTTTTGAAAAATTTAATATCTCGACAAAGGAACATTCTTTTCGGCTGAAACTTTCTTCTCAGAGTTGTTGAACTTCAGATCAAAATTCAGTAGAACGATCATAACACGGCCTCCAGAGACCCATTAGGAACGAACTTTTAAAGAATTTTTCTAGTTTTATCGAGATCTTCTTGTGAACATAAACGGCGGGTATCAATTCGTGTAGTTCCCTCATGAATCAATAAAATAAATGTTTAGAAAATGAAGTCAAATGTAGCTTGGCTACATATTAGAATCATTAGGCATTTACTGCAATTTCTTTTAACGGTATTTTATCCGAACATTTTTTTTTGTTTCAGCTTTTGGTTCCGAACGTATTTTACTAGTACTGTTATAAGATTGCAGGATGATAGAACATATGAAACTTGTTATCAATAATTGATTTTCCATGCGGAAACATCCAATTTTGTTTTTCAGATCTTTATTAGACAATGTATTGAAATTTCGAATGATCAACATAAAACTTATTGTGAATATGTTTAATTAATCTGATGAGGGAAACATATCAAACTGTCGGTGGCCTACTGATGAATAGTTAAAGTTATTTTAATCAAACTTTTACTGAAGATGGAATAATTTGTACTTTCAATGAAAAAACCTGATCATATTCGAGTTGAGTTACTAACCTTTAATGCTATACTAATAAGTTTGAAATATGAGCTTTTGATGGCTAGTCTATGCCGTGTTATAATCGTTTTCGATCTTTTGCAAGGCATATGCCGGGAAATTCAAGTTAAGAAATTTTATCCATAGAGAAATCTCATGAACATTAGAATGATTCAAAAATTTCAGTTTAATAGAATGTATTAAATGTTGAAGACACTCTATTTTCTGACTGCCTCTTATGACATATGATGGTTTTTTGGATATGCAATATCTTAAGAAGAAAATACTCTTTTAGATTGAAGTTTCTACAGCATACTAATGGTCATGGCTTGAACAATTTACTAACGACTATTTGTCCCGAGTTAGAATTAGTTGTACAGAAGATATCGGGTTACTGAGTCTGCCACTAGGTAGAAGTATTCTTCCTTCCTAATGGCTGTGGGATTTATCTATAGACAAAATTTCAGGTTAAAATACCTTAATTTAATTTCCCTCATATTAGCCTTGCGACAGACTGTAAATGCAGTAAAATGATCATTACGTCACACAGACTAGCCATCAGAAACTCATTAGTTTAGCTTTCATGGTGATAATTCGATCCGAATGTGATCAGATTTTTTAACTGGCAATACAAACCGTTGTTTTATCGAAGTAAAGTATTTCCGATCAATCCAAAACAAAAAGATTTAACCTGAAATTTTGTTTATAAACAGATTTGATAGTCCCAAAAGTTCCAAAAAAAAAACAAATATGTCGTTGTCGTACTGTAATTTCCTACGGTGAAGCGCTGTGTTTTTTTTTGGAAATCGAACATCTCAAGAAAGACATATTCATTCTCATTAAAACTTTCAAGTCTATTAAATCTTCTAAGAGAGAAAAATTTCAGGCCAAAACTCAATGTTTCAGCTTCTGCGGCAATGTCGTATTCTTTACACAAATTTCATAAAAACCACCACAACTCTTCATTAGTAGGTTATTGGTCCGAATCCATGTCAAATTTTCTTAGTTTCACCGACATCTACTTTTAGAAATCCAAAATAACATTCAAGACATCTCATGAAGAAGAAAACAACCAATCAATAATTGAATTATAATTTCTGTTTTTTTTTTTTTTATCATTGCGAATATCTCGTTGTTTATTACTGATGTGTCTTCATTCAACAAAACCACAGCATTGAATACACTCGGCAATCCGAGATTATATGAAATAAAGAATAGATCATAAATCAAAAGACAAAAAAACTTTTGTCTTTTCTCACAGATAGATAAATGAAATGACGAAAAAAGAAAAAAACAAAAACAACAAATAAACTTTGATATATGTGCGTTGTTAAATTTATAGGTTTTTATATTTCATATTAGTAGAAGAGAACAGAAAAAAGAAAAAGAGAGAGAGAGAGAGAGACAGGAAACAATCGCACACATATATAGAAAAAAAAACGAACAACAAATTTTTTTTGTTTTATATGACTATATGCATATGGGAGACAACACCAAGAGAAAAAAAAAACAAAGACATACACTGTTGAATTATCGCCTGCGATAGTGGAATAAAGTTGATAAATAATAATAATAATAATAATATGGTTTTTTTTTCTTTCTCATTTATGTTGTCTTTTTAGTTGATTGAAATATACGACCATTTTGTATTTGATAAACAACATTTTGTTGTTGTTGTTGTTGTTGTTGTTGAGGCTGTTGTGATGATTGTTGTTGTTGTTGTTGTTGTTGTTGTTGTGATGAACGAATTTGATAAACAGTACCAGCTGTTGATGATGAACGAGGTTGTTGTTGTGTAAGAAGATTTGTCACTGGTGATGTATTTATATTTGATTTATTACTTAAAAGTATGGATCCTGTTGAGCGAGAATTATTTGTTGAATTTGGATTAATATAATTAATTAATGATAGAACTGATTGTTGATCTAAGGAATTAACAATCCATATTTGTTGTTGTCCATTTGTATTTGATGTTGATGTTGTTGATGAATTTTGTGTTAAACATGATAAATTTGAAATTGGTTTTCTTGTTATTGTTGATAATGTTGTTTTAGATTTTGATGAATATATACGATTATTATTATCAAAATCATCATCATCATCATCATCATCAAAATCATCAGCAACAAGAAGTGTTGTTGAATCAACACAATCATCATTACTATTATGTCGATTATTATTTATATGAGATGTTGTTTGTTGTTTTATTAGTCGAGATGGTTTTTGAATTAATGCTGGTGGTGGTGGTGGTGGAAGAGAAGGAGGAGGAGGTGGTGGTGGTAGTGGTAGTGGTGGAGGTTGAATACGACGTCGTCGAAGATTTTCAGTTGGAGTTTGAGATGAACGTTTTATGAGAACAGGACGAGGAGTAGAAGGAGGAGGTGGTAGAGGAAGAGGCGGAGGTGTAGGTGGAAGAATAACCGTTGGTGGTGGTGGTGGTTGACTAGCAGCAATAGCAGCTGAACTTTTTTCATGTCGTGCTAATTCATTTGCTATTAAACTATTTTGTGCAGCTGAATATGTATAACTATATTTAATTTGTCGTTCTTTATCTAAAGCATATGTATACATCATTTCATCATCTTCTTGTTCTAATTGTCGTTCTTCTTCTTCTTTTAAAGATTTTAAACGTGATAATTGCCAATCTTTTCGAATTTGTTCAGCATCAAGATGAGTATTTGGAGCAACTTGTGTTAATTGATATTCTTGACGATAAGCTTCAACACAACGTAATGCATATCGTTCAATAGGTCGAAGCTTAAAATAAGACGAAAAGAAAAAGAAGATAATAGAAGACGTATTAGTATATTCATTTTCATCGTATTTCGCCCTAATCTGTCAGCATCTTGTTTCTGTAGCAAACAGTCATCGATTCTCCTCACTATTTACGATTGTTTACGGTGTGCAGATTTGTACTAAGTTATAAATGTAGGTCAACAAGACCACCCCGGTGCCGATAGATTGACTTAAAGAGAAGTTATAATGTATGACAGCTCTTCTCATTAGGCAAAGTCTTGAGTGGCAAACATTTGATCGGGCAGCTATTGACCAATCAGGTGAGTTCTTGACAAAGGCTTTGAAAATGACATTTTGAAGCCATATTTCATTGAATATTAACTTATAATATGACTATTCGATAGAGAAAATTGTTTTATTTCGATCTATGCAAAGTCGAGTTGTATAAATTATTTTGTTCGAAAGTTACTGAGATTTTCTCAGGATCCCGAAATCGACCAAACGACCTCTAACTAATCTACCATGAATCAGGACAAGCATAATCAATCGTGCTGAGTCGAGTAGTAACATTTGTTTCCAGTTTTGAATCTGCTATGTGAGCATTTCAGAAATTCCACCTGTTTTTTTGCTTGTCTCGTGGGTGGCAATAGCGAAAATGCTTGCATGATAGCTTCAAAACTGAAAACAAACGTTACTATTCGACTCAGCATGGTTGATTATGCCTGTCCTAATCCCTGATAGCTTGGCTAGAGATTGTTTGGTTGATTTTGAGAGCCTTGAGAAACCTCGTTAACTTCTCAATGAAACAAGCCATAGAGCTGAGTCTTGCGTAGATCAAAAGAAAACAATTTTCTTTATCGCATTGTCCTATTACAAGTCAAAATTCAATGGGAAATGGCTTCAGAATATCGTTTTTGAAATCTCCACCAAGAACTCTCTTGATTGATTAATAGCTGATTAATCAAATTTCGATTCATTTTAATAAAAAAAATATTCGCCTCTTTTTCAACAGTGAAAACCGTAGATCTCTATGAAAAGTTATTGAAAGAATAGTCATCAGCCTTATATTTTGGCGTCAATAATACTTCTACATAATATCTAATTGATAATTTACTTATGAATAAAAACTTTAATGAACCCTCCGTCACTAAGAAAAAAAAAATCATTTCAATTAATTCAAACACACTAATGGTATTGAATTATTGTTTAGTGATCTATAGGTCATATTGTTGAAAAAAAAAAAAACAAGATCATACTTGTTCATCAAGTGTTTTTAATTCTTCTTCAATTTTATTCATTTGTCGTTTTTGTTTTTCAATTAATTGATCTTCATTTAAATCACTTGTTTCATCTTCATTAAATTCATTTAATTCATTTTTAACTTCTTTATTTAATTCATCAGCTGCACGTCGATCAGTTTCATCTTCAACTGATGCAAGTGCTTCTTCATATTGTGTTAATGTTAAATTATTATCAAGATTAGTATTAATTGTTGTTGTTGTTGTTGTTGTTGTTGCTGCTCGACTAATATCTAATTGTTGTTGATAAACATTACGTTCACGAACAATATCTTCTAATGTTGTTGATTGATCAAATAAATCACGTATATTATTTTTTTTAAAATAATTTACATCAAAACTACCACCATCAATTGTTAAATCACCGAGTAAACGTTTTTGATTAGCTTTTTTTAATATATTCTCTTCTACTGTATTTTTACTTATAAGCCTATTTAGAATAAGAAAAAAAAAAAAGAAGAAACAATCATTTCACATAGTGATTAAAAATTATATTTTAATTTTTTTTTTCTGATATCATACCGATAAATATGTACATCTTTAGTTTGTCCAATTCTATGACAACGATCTTGTGCTTGTGCATCCATTGTTGGATTCCAATCAGAATCATAAAAAATAACTGTATCAGCTCCTGTTAAATTAACACCAATACCACCAGCACGTGTTGATAAAATAAAAACAAATATTTTTTCATCACTATTAAAACGTTCCATTAACATTTGTCTTTGTACAATTTGTGTTGTACCATCTAATCGTACATATGTATAACCATGATAATTTAAAAATAATTCAAGTATATCAAGCATTTTTGTCATTTGTGTAAATATTAAACAACGATGTTTTTCACGTTTTAATTGTGATAAAAGTATATCAAGTGTTTGTAATTTACCACAATCATATTGTATTAAACGTCGTTCAGGAAATTGTAAAAACATATTTTGTTTTATTTGATTAATTGATGAAAGTACTTGAAAATCTGTTGATGATAATACTTCTATTAATGGTTTTTGTTGAATAATTTTATCTCGTCTATTAATACCATTGAGTTGACATAATTCAATAGGTGATGCAATTACTTTTGTTGTACACATAATAAATCTAGAAAGATTTTTTTTTTATAAATATAATAAATTCCTTTGTTTTGTCTTACTTACCGATCTAATATATCTTGAAAATCATTTAATATATCTTTATTTGATTTAATTAATTTTTGAAGTGTATTTGTTGTTGAAAAATAATCTTTAATTGTATTTAATTGTTTATGTACATCATGACATAATGTATATCCACTAAATGTTGTTCGTCTTTGATTATTACATGGACGCATAGCTAATTCAACTTGTGTTAAAACATCTGAACCATATAATGGTCGAGATTGACAACGATCTGTATTTAAACGACAAAGTAATTCATAACGAGATAAACGTTCACGTTGACGTTGTTTACAAATTTCAAACTAAAAACATTAGCAAAAAATAATATTTTCAAACTATTATAAAATCTTTCTAATATGGATAACATAGAGACCGCTTAATAGAACTTATTGAATGCAAAATTCTCGGACCGTACTTTGATAATCTCAATGAAAGTCAATTATAAGGTTTTTACTCGCAAACGGAATATACGTAAGTTAGCAGAGACAGATTTACGTACCGGCGAAGGTAGCGTCCTATATTAGAATCTTAACGGCACGCAATAGAACTTGATAGAAAAAATCTTCCTCTACTAGCCTACATAGATTTCGTTTTGCGGTTAAAAATCACTGTAACACCTACAATGAGTACCGAAATTATTCAATAGAATTTATGCTGTATTTTTTTTGCTGCCGTAAGCGTTAGAAAGAATCCAAATAGAGAAAATTGTTTCCAAAAGAAATATAATGAAGTAAAAATTATTATTAGATTCTCAAAAACAGAGATTCCAGAAAACGAAAAGACTAGCTTTTTTAGTATTTAGTAAGGTACATAGACAAAAAATGATTTTTCTATAGGAAATTTAAAAAAATCCAATTCAGACGCTTCAGTAAAATTGCTGTATCGCAGCCAAAAAACGTTGCAGACATCTCATTTTGTTCGTTCTACGTAGTCCGAACGAACTTATATATATCCTACTAGATACTAAAAATCTAGTCTTCTAGTTTTCTGGAATTCCTGTTTTTGAAAACATGATAATAATTTTGACTTCATAATATTCCTTTTGAAAACAATTTTCTCTATTTGAATTCTTTCCAACAGTTACGCCAGCAGAAAAAAAATTTCAACATAAACCTTATTAAATAATTTTGGTACTCACTATATGTTCGTCTTTTCTAATCGGATAGTCGCGTCAAAGATACGAGATAGGTTTTTTTTGTATTCAGTGATCAATGCATTCTATAAATTTCTCATACGATTAAAGCATATCGAGTCCGGACCGGAAAGAAATTAAAAATATTTTCGGAGTTTGGCCCCCCCGCGCTGATATCTACCTGACGATCTCTACGGGGATGTGGCATTCCGCAGTCAGACTATCCCTAGATATTTCACAATATATCTAAAAATTGATGTATTCAACTTACAAAAATATTTTCTGGTTGAAATTCATCATCAATAAAATCTGCTGGTGTAATCAATTTTATTGATTGACGATTACGTGTAACTAAAAATTTTGAAAAAAGAATTTTTATGATTGTAATAAAATTATAATGTTATTTTTTTTTTTATACTTCTAGTTTGTGTATTTGCTTGATACCATAATGAAGTATTTCTATATCGTTCAATAATATCTGAAGTTAATTGTATAATTTGTCGATTATTATTATTATTATTATTATCATCAATATGATTAATTGAATCAAATATCATATCTCTTGTTGCTTGTAAAGTAAATTTAATACGAAAACAAAGAAATGTATCATTTGGTGGTAAATTAAAATTTAAATATGGATATTTTAAAGAAATTTCATCAATTAATTTTGGTATTTCATAATTAATTATTTTTTTTTGTATTGTAAATGGTGATATAATTGGTCTTGATTCAAATAAATCTGGATGATTACAAACTTTTCTTAATTGCATAAGTATATTAATAACAGACATATAATGTCCTTGTTGTATAACATCACGTGTTGTTTTACATTGTATAAAATCATCATATAATTGTCGTTGTCGTTTTGATAAATCACACATAATAACATGTTCATGTTTTTTTGGCATTTGTTTTTCAACATCAATTTTTAAACGACGTAATATAAATGGACGTAAAACTTTATGTAAACGTTTAATTAATAAATCATTTGAATTCATTTGTCCTTGTTCAATCATTTCTGTTAATGGATTTGAAAACCATTCACGAAATTCTTGATGTGATGAAAATAAATTTGGCATTAAAAAATGCATTAATGACCATAATTCCATTAATGAATTTTGTAATGGTGTACCTGTTAATAATAAACGACGTTGTGAATGAAAATTTAATAATGTTTGCCAACGTTGTGATTTAAAATTTTTTATATTTTGTGCTTCATCTAAGATTAAATATTTCCATTTTTTACGACGAAATGCTTTAGCATCTTGTAAAACAAGTTTATATGATGTTATACAAATATGAAATGCATTAACTTTTGTCCAACCTTGACGTTTTAATTGACGTTCTTTAACAGAACCATAATAAGTTAAAATTTTAAATGATGGACACCATTTTTTAAATTCTAATTCCCAATTAAGCATAACACTTGTTGGAACAACAATTAAATGTGGACCCCAAACACCTGTAAAGAAAATCAAATTTTAATTAAAGAGAGAAAAAAAATAATTAACTATAAATACCTTTTTCACATGCTAAATGAGCAAGTAAAGCAATTGTTTGGATTGTTTTACCTAAAAGAATATGATAATGTACACTTTTTATAAAAATACGATCTATAAAACGAATGTTGAAACGTAGAGATAAAAATTTGAAATCCCTCCCCTACTCACAGGTTATGGTATATGCTAATCAAAGACCATCATAGATGTACTATCCATTTCGAAATATAATGTGTGGCACTGATTGGTTTTATTTTTGTAATAACTTTTGATAGGAGCATCATAGAAATCTATGACTTTCACTACTTCAGAATGTATATCGAAATTTGATTGGTCCGTAATGGCAAATCAGATGAGATTTTCACAAAACGATATTCTGAAGTTATTTTTCTTTCGATCTACGCAAGGCTAACATTCGTTTTTTGTTCCATTCGAGAGTTATAAGACTTTCGATCTCAGTCAATTAAACTGTGATCACCCAAAAAGTCATGTAGAGAGAAGTAATTCATCATACTGAGTTGTTTGTTTTTTTCAATTCGAAATGATCTGGTATTGTTATCTCAATATTTCTGAATTTCCATAATCAGCTTGACGGAGTCGACATTTCTGACATATTGAGATAACGGTGTCAGATTAGTTCGAACCAAAAAAAAAAAACAACTCAGCATGATGAATTACTTCTGTCTGCTGGTTTCTCGTGAATCTTTAACTTCATTCTTTTTTTGCTTGATATTAGAATAAATACTGGATTTTTAAAAGTTACTGAATCTTATAAGAAAATAGTTTATAAGATTAAATTTTATCTAGAAATAACACATCTATATACTAGAAACAAACTTAAGTGGATATGTGAACAAGTTATGATTTGACTGACATATCAACTTTTTTTATCATAACTTTATTGCAATATCTTCGATTGTTCAATGAAATTAAACTTTCAAATTTTTGGCTTAAAATTTTCAGAAACTTTAAAAAAAATTCTTTTCAATATAGCATCATAATATTTTTTTTTTATGAATATTGTGATAACATTAGGATAAAAAGTTGATGTATCCAACTGAATCGTAAATTATATTTATATTCTAATGTTTAAAAACATTTTTTTTTTTTAATAATTCTTATGAAAGTTTTGTCTTCGATTTTTATTTACCTAAACCCATTTCATCAGCTAATATACAATTAAGTTTATTTTCATATAATGTGACAAGCCAATCTAAACCAACATGTTGATATTCTCTTAATGAATGTTTAATTAAAAATGGCACCGGTGTTTTAACTTCTGTTGTATTAAGTGTAAAACCTGTTGGTTGAAGTGCTTGTGCTGTTGTTGCTAAATCATTCATTTCTTTATTTTTTATTAAATCATTTGCTAATTCTTCTTCATCATCATTTTCTTCTTCTTCTTCGTCTTCTACTTCTTCTTCTTCTTCTTCTTCTTCAGATAAATTATTTTTTTCATTATCATTTTGTTTTATTTCAATAGGTATATTATTTTCTTTTTCACTTGATGAATTTGATAAATCAATACCATAATAACGTTTTAATAATGCATCAATAGATTCTTCTTTATCAGCTTCTAATTCTTTTATTTCATTAATAGCATAATCATCTTGTTCCTCTTGTTCTTCACGTTCAATTGTTTCTTCATTATCATCACCATTCATATCTTCTGTTATATTAAAATCTTCATCATCATTATCATTATTATTTGTTTCTGTTTTTAATGATTTAATAAGCCAATCTGAATATTTTTCTGTTTGATCAACAATAAAATTTAAATGTAAATCTAATTGATGTTTACGTAATTCTTGTATTCGTGTTTGTTCTTTATATTCAGCTATTTTATGCATATTTTTCCAAAAACTCATTACTTCTTTACATACAAATAAAGCTTGTTTACGTAAACGTTTTATTTCATCACGTTGTTGTTGATTTTCAGCTTGATTTTTTTCACGAAAATATTTTAATATAGCTAATGAAAGTTTTTTAGCCATCATTTGTTTCCAACGTTTTTCATGTGCAAAATCTTCAGCTAACCAACGCATTTCATCAAGTAAATAATCCCAATGTGTTTTACGTTTTTTTGGTTCAATATATTTAACTAAACGTTGATTTGACCATTTACCATTTGTTTTTAATTCATCAATACGTTTTAATACATTACTTTCATGTTTAACACGATCAACAGATAATTTATTTGGTAATTGTTTTAATGTTAATGATGTATTTATATCTTGTAAATTTTTTTCAACTTTTTCAATAAGATC
Source organism: Rotaria sordida (assembly GCA_905250125.1). Lineage (NCBI taxonomy): Eukaryota > Metazoa > Rotifera > Eurotatoria > Philodinida > Philodinidae > Rotaria > Rotaria sordida. The sequence goes on from CAJNOL010000735.1 coordinate 73,305, forward strand.
TTGTTCAGCTTTTATAAAACGTTGTTCATCAATTGATAAATCAGTACGATCACGCATTTGTAAATCAATATATTCACGTACTAAAATACGATGTGATTGAACAATATCATTTAAACATGAAAACATTGTTTGAAGATTTGTTGGTGATGATGAACGAATACGCTTTAACGGCGATTGTTCAATTAATGTATCATTTGAAGATATTATTGATGAACGACGTCGTTTACATGTATTAGATGTTATATCATCATCGATTGTTGCGGTGTTATTCACCGCTGAAGCCATCTAAAAAAAGAAACAATATATATATATATATATTAATTTAGAAATTTAAACACATGTACTCTATATATGCGCTTCTATTTTACCATTACAGAATGACATCGAGAACCTCTATACAATGTATGCAATAGGATTGGTTTATTTGAAATGAAGAAAAAATAAATAAAGCGATAACTAGTGACATCTATGCTAAGATTGACTATTCAAGTATAATCGAGATGCTTTTAATTGATTGAGATTGCCTAAATATAAAATAGTTTGATCTAGTTACATCAAAGAATGAAGACTAATTAATGGGGGGTGTTTCGAGTAGGGCACTGTGGACACCGGGACGAACGCGTTAGGTGGAAAATTAAAAGTATACTTTTCAATGATTTAAATAGGATAGTATATACTCTGACATATGGATTATCTAATGACATAAAAGTCTTTGTTCCTCTTGTTAACATTAGGCGGAAAATGTCATTAGTAAGAATTAAGAGCCATTTTTACTATGAACAAAAAAACTATCGATTCTTAAAAAAAAAAGAAGCTTTTTCTTTTATTTACTTGGAGTTCGAAAAAAAGTCATTCTTCTTTAATAGCGAATGCTTTTACGGAAATATGTGTTTGCATCGAAAACTACATCGAATGATGTATGGTGTATTAATCTTTTTATTAAAAAAAAAAGTTTTTGCATTTGACTTTTTCAGATTATATTGACATTTGAGAGGTGAAAAAACAATATTGAGCAGAAAATAATGTCTTTCTAAGTTAAACAATAACATGTCCACTTGGTCGGTGAAAACAATGCTCAGTGCGATCGGTTGAGGGGTTAACCCTTAATCTTGAAAAATTTTCATTTTTTTCCAGCGGAGTTGCATCATTTTGTTGTTTCTTTTATTCATCAATTTCCCAAAATAACAATACTCAACTTTCTCAAAATTCGATCAGCTTCAGTAAAAAGTTTTTAATCCGTCTCTCGAGTGTTCGATTCCCGAATCCTGTTAGCCTGGAGGCACTCCTGGTAATTAATAAATTTTTCTGCTTCAGCAACATATCCTAGATAATGTGGTAAGTTCAGGATACCCTGCTACCAGTATGTTACAGTGACCTTTGGATGCTTTAGTATCTCAGTGTACTTTATGATTTTTTAGCATTTGTCTACAAAATGCTTCTAAATGTGCAATCTACTAACTTGCAAACAAAAATTTTTTCCTACAATGTGAGACATATCCACCGTCTAGAAAATGGAAATTCAAGAGAGCCAAGTGAAATTCAGTGTTTGCAATATCCACATCGTTATTGTATGCACTTGAAAGTTTTGAAATCTAGAGAATTCAGGACGACAAAGTGAAATACACTTTTTAGAGCTCCTGAATTCGAATGGTATGAGTCAATCTTTGTAACTCTTCCAGTGAGGTCGTGTGTCAGTCGTTTGAGTCATCCTCTTTGTAAAATGCTTAGAGTTCCTAAGATTATAGTTGAGACTTGTTCATGTTGTTGTCAAATTGTTTAATCGTAGTCATGTTGAACGCATAATCGGTTTTTAATTCAACAATGGATTCATACACACGTTTGGATTTGAGGTAGCAATATTTGAAGCCGATGGTGTCAGCCCTCCCCTCCAATCCATAGTTTGTTCTAGAACCATTGAATTTGTAATAATTTTATAATTCTTTTGGAAATAAACATTCACTATCAATCCAAGTTTCTGTGTAACATTCGAAAGAATCTTGCAAACGTGTTATATAATTGAACTATTTATATCAGAAACAGACATCAATGTTAGTTAAAGTTCCATTTGTTTGAACTAAAAGATGTACTAGTGTGGGTATGGACGTGATTGGCTGTTAGTTTCGAGTATGAATGTATCTAAAAAACGATCCATCCTACACACACCTAGATCTTCTTGTGAGGAAAAGTATTGATCTCGCAGGACACGATGCAAAGCCTTGATCTCTAAAAAGTAAGGTATCCTATTGAACCTTGTATGGTTCTAGATTTCAATACTGTTTTTTGAAGTTTTCGAAATTCTCTCCAAAATAATCTCGAACTGAAAAAGTTTAGTATGACGCCTTGTTTTTTAGAGAATAGATTGAGCGTAGAAAGTCCGTCAGTCATACATTTATGAACTTGATTATACATTGCTAAAATTTGTTGAGAAACCAGTTGAAAGGTTATAAGTCACATGATCGATAGCATTTTGTTTTGTTTGCTTGCAAAATTGAGGTGCTCAGTTTTTTTTCTGAACTACCTTTAGCAAGACAAGCGAAATGTTTCTTCTTCTCGGACTATTTTATAAATATGACGCAATTAATGAAATACTTGAGTTTTGTTCATTGCAGTGCAATCTCGAAAGAACTTGTCAGAAATAATTAGACTCATAAGCAAAGTTTTATTAAAGAAATGATCCAGGTTCCAAAGGGAGAGGGACCATCGTGAAGAAAAATGATTCTTTTGTTTGTGCGAAAATCTTTTCTCCATTCTTCTACACTAAATTTTTTTTTGCTAATAGGGGAAGAAGTCCAGCTTCCTCGGCCTCTTCTCTACGTTCTGGGAATAATATATTGCAGTTTTATGAACTTCTGTTTTTGTAGGTATTTCGATCGCTAAGATGGGAACTTATTAAGCAAAATTCCAGGTAGTGCAAGAACTACTTTTTACTTCTTCGTCTAATTTCCAAGTACTCCCTCGAGTACCTGTAAAGTATTGAATGCCGTGATATTTGAAGAGAAATTGTGTGTGATGTAGACTTTGCGTGTGCAAACATTTGGGCATGTATTTAGTAAAATTCAAGCAAATAACCAGATACTTGTAACAAGAACATCAATATGGGTAGCAATGTTGACAGAATTCTTTAAGCGTTTGCAATCATCAACAAGAATGGTTCACTAAGCCATTGATCAACAGGTCTTATCGACATGAATTACCATTGATCAAGAAATTACATATATTGAACTCTAAAATTATTTCACATTTGTTCACAATGTATCGCTAATGTTGAAATATTCGTTTGAGAACAATGATGATGAAATTCGATGTCAGATCAGTTGTTGAGATCCTTACAACTTTTCTTTCGTTCCCAATTTAGATGAACACGAATGGTTCCTCTTTGTGCTAAGTAATATTGTTCATTAACTCGATTCATTACCCGAAGAGAAATGCAATTCAATAACTCTCAAAGATTTGACTAAATATGAATGAATGATAAGGACTCGATGTAGCACATCTGTTGAATAGATAAGAAAGGATGTATACATTAATCAATATCAGACCTTCCTTTGATGTCTTACATGACTAGATGAAAATACTGAAAGCAAAAAAGAGTTCTTGTAAGACGATATGCTCATCGATGAGTGACCTCTATCATTATGTTTATCATCAATCACGGCTACTTACACAATATTCGTCAAATGTTTTCATTGCATCAAAGAACAGAAATAATTCAAAGTCGATAGAAGCACGAAAAATCTCAAAAACTCTTCAAAGACAACAGATAAACGGCGATATCATTTTGTGATTGGTTCAAAAACACATACAGATATTCGATTCGATAATGAAATTGATCTACGATCATCCAGCAATGTTAATGAAAAAAAAAATACGTTCTTTTCTTTTCCATAGAGACCTTGTAATTAAGACTGAAGCAAAATAAGGAACATTCGCCCCTAATTTTTGTTTGATCTTCCCTCAGTTGAAAGAAAGAGAATTTAAAATCATTAGAATAAGTCGAACATAGGTGCAGAGCAACCGAATTATTTCTATCGAAATAACAGATAGTTATAATTCTGATTTTATATTCTACAATTCATTTTGCTTAATGTTCATATCGAATTTATGTTTGATATTTTTCTTTTACAGAATATTTTTCAATTACCCGGACGAAGTACAGGTGAATTACTCATTCGATTCATCCTATCTCGATGAAGATAGTAACAATCTGAGCATGCGATGGAAACTTCTTCATCTCAAAAGCATGAATCCCAATTAATTTAATTAACACAAAATATAGAATACCATATGGAATTGAATTATTTATGAACGTACTTTTTACCTTTTCTGTCGTAGCAAGTCGATCAAGTAGTGCATGCTTCGCAAAGCGATGAATGATGACAGCACACAAGTAATGATCTGAGAACAAAGTTATTTTACTTCTATAACAGGAAAAGAGTTCAAGTATGAACATCAATGTTTTGGCTATTCATTCAAGTTGATCGGAAGATTGGTTTAGTCCTATTTCAGATCAGATCTTCTATGCTAATACCATTTAAACTGATATTTAGAGATCTCGTATGTATCGATAGAAAATTTCATCAAAATTCATCACATCAAATCTGTAAGAAAAACGGGATTTAGTAGGTTTTTTTTCTCGTTCTCTTTCTTTGATTATTAGCTGTTTTTGTAACGCAATTTTCTTTTTTGACTAGAGAAAGAAAGAACGAGAGAAAGAATTCAGAACTTTGCAGACATTTTTTTCATTAGTCTGTCGACAACAGAGTTCATTATCAGGAGAAAGTATGTAAAACATAGGATTCTTATTTTAACCTCTCGTGTAATTATGACAGATGTTTATGATGAGAAACGTTCTCGGCTTATTCTCCGACGATAGGAAGAAAAAATCTAAAGAGGAAAAAAAGAAAGTAAAAAAGAACGACCTAATATTCGCACGACACACTTGCGTCTGTACCCTTTCATCCCATGCAAATAGACATGACTTACAAGAAAATGTAGATTAACATAAAAAGATTTTTAAATTACATTGATCTTGTTTAGATTCGATCTGTCAACAATTATGTACAATGAACTTGATGAAGCCACTTCAAAAACGAAGTTATCTCGCGTCTGTCAAGTTTGTAACTCGAATAAAGCTTCCACTAACTATGACGCCATCTGCTGTTTCCCTTGTAAAATGTTCTTTCGTCGTAATGCTGATTTAGACATGGTAAAAGTCATGATTTGTTTTGTTTTTGTATCATATAGAATATCTCTATTCTTGATCAATAGAGTATTTATCAATGTAAACTTGGTGGACAATGCGATGTAAATGCACACAGTCGACGAAGCTGTCGATCTTGTCGAATGAAAAAGTGTTTAGCCATTGGAATGAATAAGGAATTCTTTCGATCACCACATAGCTCGAAACATGTACGTCGGCAGCACGTCAATGACGTCATACAATTGCGAAATAAGGTCTATGCGCAAAAAAAAAATGAATCTCTTGCTTACTTGAATAATCCTTTTTTTTTCTATGTAGATTCTCAGTCGAGCAACTATTCGACCATTGAATCTTCTTTCCAATGATCGATCATTATTGAACCTCGAACAATGGTCGCTCTTGTCCAATGTTCTTCATTGTTACGATGCTCATTGTCCGATTTCAGAGATTCAACGAAGTATGGCTGTCTACTCAATGTGTCCACCCAAACATCGTCTGAAAGTGGCTGCTAATAATCTGATGGTCACCATAAATTTGTTCTTCTCATCGGTCTGGTCATTTGTAGAAGCAGTACCTCATTTCGCTGAGTTACCAGGGACTGATCGTCGAAATCTCATTCAGCGAAATGTTCATCAGATGGGAGCACTGAATGGTGCGCACGTATGTCAAGAAGGCAAATTTCACGATGATCCCACGAATCAAGGCGTGGCCATTGCAGAATATGGTGCATCATTGATAAACTACATGTTGAAAGCCATTGAATTGGGCAGTTCCGATCGAACCGTATCGAAATTATTTCTACTCGTCATGAGCTTTTCAACTTGTTCCGACATGGTTCAACCACTTATTGATGACAATGGGCAATGGACAGGTATTCTTTGTTCTAGAGAATAGAATTCAATTTCTCATCAATGGAACATAAAGGCTGAGAATGAAAACTCAAGAATTTTCAATGTTGAGCTGCAGTACTGTACTGCAACCTTTCATAATTGAATCAGAAAAATAACAAGATCAAGTTTAATGTATTAATGACTTTGAATCAATCTATCCTCTCTTTAGATTATAGTCTTCTCTCCGATCCCATTCAAATATTCAACATTCAAAATTTGTTTGTTGACATTATCTTCAAATACATGATATATCAATCTGGTTACACTCATGCATCTCTTCACTTTGCTCATCTGATTGTAAATGCTCTAAAACAAGGAGAATTTATACAAAAAGCGCAAATGAATCAAAATCATGATGTTATGGTACAAACGATCATTCATGGATTCGAACAATCTTTAATCATTCATTAATAATCTATCGATGCTTTGTCTTTAGTTATATTGTAATGCATTGTTAATATTCGTTGTAAAAAGTAGTTTTGTCCGAAAAAAACCTAGTTATCATATATGAGGATGGTGGTGTGAGTGTGCAATACTAGTTCATGTGACGAGATGAACCACGTTTACATTCCATAATTGATTAATGTCAACTATTTTTCTTTATACGATTTTCTGTATACATGACTTTAATAAAAACGTGAAATATAATTGTTCAACAGAGATATTATTAATATTCTAATAGTTTAATAAATAAAAGATAAATGTGAATTAAACCGCGATCAAATTATATTCATCGAAGTGTACGTGAGTATCTTCTGCATCGTCATTCACAACTTCCATCCATCCTAGACGAATGATGACCGCATACTCTCACATTATTGAACAGATAAAAGATGAAGTGACGTCGTACTATGATTATTGACACAACTACTATAGAAACTACATTACTTATGAGGGAAGTATTTCAACTGATTTGACTTCATCTGCTATTTACAATGTCAATATTGTATTCTTGTATTGCTTTGATATATTAAAGATACCATTCGATACTAGATTCTTCATTATTACAAAATTGTAATTTCATAATTTAATCTAGATAAACATTTTAAAACTAAATCGTTTAAACAGTCTGATAAAATTCTTTATTTAATATATTTTTAGTTTGAACTGATTTTCAAAATATATGAACATTTATTTCAAAAAAAAAAAAACAAACGTCAATTTTTTATCATGATATTAATGATATTTTAAGTCATAAGCACGAACACTTCTAAGATTTTTTTAATTTTACTGGAGCCTATATATAGCCAAAGGATGTAGTCGAAAGCTTGGAATTAATTGAAGTACTTCCTTCGTTAGTAAGATTTCTCATTGGATGGAATGAAACAAAACAAGTTTCATCATGAGATCATTTTTTTCACCTGTTTCATTCAAAGTTTTAATCGTGTGAAACTCAAAATAATATTCAACTTTAGTTTTAAACTAATAAAAGCACCTACAAGGTTTATGAGTAAAAATTATTGATGACACTTTCATAAATAAATTTTATCATTTTATGAATTTTCTTTTTTGTTAAAAATCCATGATTATCTTGTCATTAAATCATAAAAATGGTATCCTCTTATTGCATCTTTCAATAGACAGAGAATAGATTATTATCATTCAAGTAAATCTTTTATTTAATTTCAAAAATCAATTAATTTTTGACAATTACTATGTTAAAGAACATTTATATTTTGAAATATACTAATTAACTTTTTTCTTTTACCTAGAATCTTATTCTTTCACGTGCAATTTTATGCATAATGACATATTTTTTTACAATGCATTTATTTTATTTTAATTTCAAGCTCTAAAGAAACTAATATCAAGAAGAAGAATTTGATCAAATATAACTTATATTCAATTATTTAAAATGTATTAGTTAGCAGAATATTACTTTGCAATCAACGATCGAAAGTTTTGTATACAGCTAATTTTTTTTCCTCGTTTATTTGTGTATCATTTAATAGAAACTTATGAAAATATTTTATTCTAGTTCAACAGGAAAAACTGATTATAAAAATGTTATTTATTTACAATTACAGTTGATAAGGTTTAAAAATATTCTATCCAATATAAATAACTTCAACATGCCTGATAGCACGTATTAGTGAGTGTTCCTGTTGACCTCTGTAGATTTTTTTTTAAACAAAAGATAGAATTAAGTGCTTTATCTCATTAGAATCTTTACATTGTGAGCTACACAAATGCTTATTTAGTTTTTTTTTTAATATTCTATTTTATTGTGGAGAACATTCTTTTTTTTTCCATTTAGTAGCAAACTCAGAGACAAAGAACAAAAAAAAAACGTTAGTAATCAGCGACTGTTATTATCATGGCTCAGTTGAAAAACAAAACTAATAGCATATTCAGAATCAATGTCGCAAATTACATCAACTCATAAATATGAAAAGCTAAATAATTACTTTTTTAAGCTTATAATTTAGAATTTCTAATGAGATTAGATATTTTCTTCTTTTCTGTTGTCAAAAAAAACTAGAGAAGCTTTCAAGAGTATTCAAAAATATACTCTATGGCATATGTTGAAGTTATCAATATAGGATATTTTTAAACTTTATGAACCCTAAATCTAAACAAATAACATTTTTCTACTCAGTTTTTGATGTTGAATTAGAATAAAAATCTTTTCATAAAGTTTAATAACTAACATATTTGAAATTAGACAATTCCTATAAGAAAAACAAGGGGAAAATTCATAATTGTCAATAATACATATTCAAATAAAAACTATATTTGTGTGACTACCTTATCAAACTCTATGAAATTCTATATAAACAAACAAGAAAAAAGTTCACTCGAATTTTGCATATGACTGAAAATTGTAACAAAGATTCAAAAATAAATTTTGAATATATAATCAAGAGCAGCAACAGTTGAAATCGATGCACTGTAAAAGTCTATCATAAAAAGTAGACCAACAACTGTTTAAATAATTCTTTTTCAATGAGTTGAAGTGTCTTTCCATCAGATGTCATTCTAGTCAAATTATAAACATGAACTTGATTTCTAAATTCTATTGTCGAAAGAACCTATAATGCATTCAAAACTCACTCAGTGAACAACAATATTTGTCCAGCTGTTGTCAATATGAGTTAAGTTCAACGTACTTTTAACTACTAAGTATGTCAGACATAATAAACATTACCATTCGGTAATTATTAAAAGGCTATTAGTCCCGACCGGCAATAATCTCCTATATTCTCATATGACATATTCAAATCGTTTACTTTGTTTTCTAAATTTAAATTTTTACCAATGAGCTTATTGTTTCTTTTTTTTGTATGTTATTTCATTTCAATGACAATAGTACAACGTAAATTATTTATTCATTAATATTATAATACGTTTTAGAGCAGAATTTCTGATCTTCAAATTCTTAATAGGTATAATAAAAATAAAGAGATACTGTAGAATATTGTAATTCTTCATTTAGAAACTTGTTTAGCAAAAGAGAAATAATTATATAATTTGAAACAAAGATATCGTTTGCTTTTTTTTGACATATTTTATCTATAGAT